>JACXWH010006875.1:0-13545 GCA_018093805.1 Macrocybe sp. IBSDJ1 | reverse complement strand
TTTCAACGTCTTGAAATAGACCATGAACAACCGGTATCCCTTTGACGTTGGTAGACGCAAGATGTTCATATATACTGTATTCGTGTCGCATTCGTTCTCGCTGATCTTCACGGAACGCCAGCTTTACAACGACATCGTGAATCATTGTGTGTCCATCCGTAGCAAGGATTTTGACCGTTCCCCGATACGCGAACCCCACTGCACCTTTCGCGATCTCAGAAGTAATTATAACGATACAATATTGGTGAGGTTGATATCGCTCGGATATTATGGGCGCTTTCCAGTCCTTGTTCAGGCCGTTGTGAAGGGATTGACCGACTCGAATCATCGCAGCTGGGGCAACTGAATTATAATGCCCGTAACGCATCTCGAGCAAGACGACGTCCCGCGATGCTAACTCGCTTCTCAACATCTGAAACGTTTTACGATTAAGAGTTGAAAACAATGACGAGAAAGTAAGCCTACTGCTGATAATTCTTTCTTTCTTCTCTCAGCCTCCCTTTCGGCAATTTTAAGGGCTTCATAAGCCCGAGTTCTCGGCCGCTTGTCCAAAGCTTGCACCGACGTATCTCGCTTTCGTTTACGAGTTTTGGGAGCTTCAGCGATTTTTTCCATTTCCTCATATTGAGAGACCCTGTCAATGAGGTCCTTGAGGATGGAGACATACAAGCCTATGTGAATTTTGCCATATGCTGGATCTTTGCTGTTTGGGATGTCGATCAGATTTGAAAGGAAAAGCGTCTGAGTTTCCCGGTGACGAAAACCGATTCGTTCATAGTTTCCGCAATTGAAAACGATGAATGTGCTATCTCTGTGAACAGCCAACGTCCAAGCCTAACAAAAGTCAGAGGAGGACATGCGGTAAAGAAATCATATGGAAACGTACGTGTTGGATTAAAGATGTTGTCAAATCAGATGTATTCGAGGTTCCATCGCTCATTCGAATGTCAGGGCGCGGCAATAGCGTGACAACGTTCCATTTCGGCGTCTTTAATTTAGGCAGGTTTTGAGCCGAGCGATGCGTTAGAGACCGAGTTTCTTGTGACTTGGCTCTGTCTAGCGCCGATAACCGTTGACTTCGGCGAACGGGCCCGCTGTGAAGGGCATTTGACTTCTTTCGTTTGTTTCGGTTCCTAGTCAACGATTTCACAAAAGCCGCCATGGGTGTGCCCCAGGCAGTGGTAGTGGCGTCGACTGAATGAGGAAGGATGCTTTCGGATGGTGTCAATCCTCTGGTACTGCATCGCTCATGATGGAACTCTTGCGCCGCCTGTTCAGCCCATTTATCCATGTCTCTGAGGACGCGCTCCGCATCTGGCGTCAACATTTGCCAGACTGCCAACTCAGTATATCGTCCAGTTATTTGGCGAAGGATTTCCACGGTCCTGTCATCAAGAGAACTCCAGAATTCGGGACGCAAGTCTTTATTTATCCTGTCTAGAAAAGCGTGGTCTTCGTCCCGAATTGCAAAATTGCGGTATCGGGTTAACACGGAAGAAAAATAGAATGTCGTATGCCATTCGGACGCGTAAGGATGAAACACGAGGGTCGACGCAATCAGAGTACAATACGTGCCTATCGTGTCTGCATACCTGTCAGCTATCCCCGCTGCATCGAAGACGGATGTGTATTGAGCCTCCTGCCGTGAACGACGCGCTTCTTTGGGGAAATACCTGCTTCTTCTGATAGGAGGAAGTCGCTGGCCCTTTTCCTTGATAGCATCCAGGGCGACATCGACGCTTTTGGAGATGTCGGAAAGCAGAGAAGGTGCTAATCTGGCGTGTTGTAGGAAAGATGGACCGTCGATGTGTTTATCGCAGAATGAGTTCAATTTTTCGAATTTGGGGATGCTAGACGAGGTCTTGTCGACGATATGAGATGGATTGTAGTTGCAGAATGACAGAAATTGTTCGAAAGTATCTTCAGTGTCGTCCATGATCGCAAACGATGTGTTTGGAAACAAGACGGCCAACAATGATTGGTTTGTAGTCGACGGCATTTGCCGATTTCATTTCCTACGGTCTACGATATAACATACAAAGTAAATTGTAAAGGTCCAAGTTACGACGCCTTCGCCCTTTTGCGATTCACCGGAGCCTCTTCTCCAGCCACGTTCAAGCTCGCTGAACATGTGCCGGGACCCGGAGCAGAAACTTGGCCTGAACCTTGGCCCGAACTCTCTCCTTCCCCTTCTGAGCGAGCATGGCCAAGTGGTTTCTTGATCAGCTTCTTAAGCTCTCCTGCTTCTTCTTTGAAAACGTTTAGGATCTTCGGATCATCCGCAAGTCGCTTCGCCTTGGAAAAGCCAACAAGACGGGCCGATGATCTATGCAATACGAGGTGGTCAGCGGAGATATCCCCATGAAGGATGCCAGCTCCATGTATCCTGGCTAGTATTTTTTTAAAAGCCCGACTATTAAAGCAGATGAGTTGACTTCAATGTTGAGCGGCTAAATAGCACATACCGGTGAGCCTTCGTCAGACTTCTGGAGTTGCTACTCAACGATCGTCCGACGTCCTCCATGACCATAGCGCTAAATCGCAGGTTGGCCTTGTCGTATGGCAGCTCTGTATCGAATAACCCGAAGACTTTTGGTACACCCGAGATGTTCGCCTTCATCAGATCAACGTAAACCTCGTGTTCACGCTTCAACTTTTCTATGTTGTCAATGCCACTAGCACACTTGATTATTATCTTGCCCGACGTTGTACCGGTGGCTGCCAACGTCAGACCATCGATCTCGAGGGTTCCGAGAACGATATTGTGCCGCAGCATCAACGGGATGCCCTTCACACGAGAGAGTGTGACTCTGATGGGTGGCAATGTCTTAGTATTGGTTTGCACTGGATTTTCGATGTTAGATGTTTGGGAAACACGCTTATAGGGAGCGTCTAGCCACAATGGCATGTACGTTTTCGACGCTGATGAAAAGATTCTAGATTCACGATGGGACGCGTGATCCGTAACATACTAGGATATCAATCAAAATTCAGCACATCGGAAGATTTTGAGACTGTACCTTGATTTTTTCCTTCAGAGTCATGGAATTATCCTCCACACGTTTTGGAAAAGACCGGGTCCATGTATCAGGCTCTCCTCGGATCGTCAATAAGCGCGTACGGATCATAGCATCCCGCAAAATAGCTATGTAGAGCCCGACTTGAAGCTTCAAATATTTGCATTTGCTGACTTCGATGATGCCTGTAATATAGAGTCGTTGATTTTGGCGGTCCCGTATTCCAATCATTTCGTATAATCCGCAGTCAATGATAATAAACGTGGCGTCGTGATGAACTCCTTCTGCCCAAGACTATACGATCCGGTTAGTCATTTGTCAAAATCTAAAATCTCGAAGGTATTCACCTGTTGCACGAAGTAAACTGCTTTCCGCAGAGGACCTTCGCCTAAATCGCTCAACTCATCCAGAACTTCATTAATGGCGTCGCGGATGCCCGGAATACTGCCACATACGGGTACGTCGGCATCATAGCCTCTTTTAGCGCCAGTAGTACGGTGTTTTCGGCTGCTTGCTTTGCATTGCATTTGGTCGCACCTTTGCCAGGGAAACACCTTACCCGGTAATTCCGATACGATTGGCATCAGATTGCTCCTACGGCCAGCAACCATATTTTTAAATTCCCAAACCGCCAATGCAGGGAACTTTTCGGCAACAGCCTTTAAGTCGGATGGAACTCCAGGAGTATCAGTCAGCTGCGTTCCTAACGAAAGAAAACCATCGGGAATAGCGGTTCTATCGTCTCCGGAACCAGTCCGAAGGTTATGAGACCAAATGAGATGGCTTTGAGACCATTCACACCCAAATTCTAGGGTGGCCGCAAGAACGGCGGAAGGCTTCGCGTAGACATCGCTATAAACGTCGACGAGGGTTTCCTCGTCAACGACCTTGTCCAAGACGGGCGCGCCAGCGTTGGTCATTTTCGTGACAGTTGGAGTGTCTTCATCGAAGGAAGGGAGTTTGCCAGCCTCTTTGGCGTCGTGAAGCGCAGTATCCGTGATGTGAAGTAAGTCGTTGACGATTGATGGACAGTGCACCACCTCACGTAAAATCAGATCGTCAGCTAGATGTTGGTCATACGGTGCGGGTGGTCGAGTGCTGTCCGAAGTCGTGTGATTTTCTGCCGGTTTGAGCTCCCCAGGGATAGATTCGAAGATCTCGTCCACAGCTAAGGAAGCCGTAGTAGATTCTGGAGAGGATGAAAGGGGCATTTCACGGGTTTTGCCTTATGCGTGAGCGGAGGTAGATGGTAGAAATCAAGGGCGACGAACAGTTAAGGCTGGTTGGAATGCTCTTCCTTTTAAGCTGCTGAGTGAGGCCGTCGAACAAAAGTGCAAATCATCCTGGAAGAATGGCTGAAGATCCAGTTTCAGAACAAAAACATCGGAGAATAGCGATGTATATACAGCAGAGGCGTTCATTGAGAACTGAATCAAGAACAGGGCGTCCGCGTCAAGATTCAATCCTAGTGCCTCAGGCATGGTGATCTAACATTGTATTTGTTTGATTCAGCATTGGACGAAGAACAAGAGAAAAGCTATCGGAACAAACAAGGACCTACAAGCTGACAATAACCCGCACGGAATCAAGTGCAAGTGATTGTCAGTTGCCTGGAAACATTATCGTCCCGCGCTTGATGACCTGTCCCATGGCTATTCCAGGTAGCAAATTCAATTATGGCGAGTTCATGGTCTTTTGTTCCGATTCAGCCTGTGTTGTCCTTCGAATTGAGTTCGTAACTCATCTCCGATATCACTTCCCATGCCATGTTCGCGAAACAACAAAGATTTGACAATAATATGAAATTGACATGAATTGTCAAGCAAAGCTGCCTTGTCTCGTCAAAGACTGAAGACCACAGAGAATTTCCTGGTAGTCTGCTAGATCGGAATCGCTCAACGTGCGCAACGAAGGAACATCTCAATCTAATTGGGATCGTTCCTTGGAGGTAAGCAGAAGAAGACCCGCTCCTTTTGCCGAGAACGTCGCCAACAACCAATAGCTCCCCTTTGGAATATGCCATTATGATATCTAAAGCCCGCACCGTGCTGACCTGTTAAGGCGGTTCCGGTTTATCAATCACAGGGAATCGACAGTAGGCAAAGGTGTACGGAAGACCGCCTGACCGCCTGAATGCGAACTCAATCGCTGACACCGGTGGAATACGTGCTCGCGACGTATCCATACTTGATCGTCAAGAAATTTATTACTTTTTTGTCACATCACGTTGGGCTAGATGCGAAAAACCGTCGATGCATGGCAGAGGTCCGACTAGAAGTTCATTGCTGATTGCTCCTGTCATCCTCATCTGCCCTTCCGGCAACCGTCGCTCTAGGATCTTAATGAAAATCCGATGAACAGCTAACAGCTAGGTCTTCGAGGTTGACTGGATTTCCGCAATTCTATCAGAATGAAAATGTTGGGAAGATACAAACAGACGCCTGTTTTGGCCTCATGAGCTCCTCTGATCATTCAAGTAGTGGATCCCGATATGATAGTCACAGTCGGGAACAATTTCATATTCTCCATAGCGAAAGTAATTCCTCATGATTGCCCATAAACATCTTACCCATCCTGGTGTTTTGAGATGCAGCTTTCGGCATCGAGACTGTTGGGTGATGACTGTGAGAACATTCTGTTCGCCTATTTCCCTCGACTGGGATCAAGGATCTACCCTTGGTATGGTCCGAAGGCGTTCTACCCAGTACGAATCGGTCAAACATTCTAATCTCGCTACCAAGTCATCACGAAGCTGGGGCATGGGTCTTCGGGAATGGTTTGGCTCGTCCGGGATCTCCAGTAAGTGTTGAATAGGCTCCGAAGGTAGAGCTTTCGCGGCCCTGTCCAACTGGCTGAAAAGACTGTACGGTATCAATTTCATTTTCCCGCTGTTTCTCCTTTCTGCTTGGTATCTGCATCATTTACTGTATGCTGACGAGGGGGGGAGGGGGCAGAAACAACAGCTCCAGCTGCAAGACCCCCATCCGCACCGCAGGCATGCTGTACCTCCACCGGATCAATGACAACCGCATCACGGTCCCAGCCTCAAAGTGCCTCAACGCGTTGGATGGCATTGCGCAGCAGCACTCGGCATCTCGTGGTGCGGCCGTGGCACTCTGCACGATGATGTGGGCATGCCTGAAGGACGAAGGCATCGGCGCTGCGAGGGAGGACGAGTTCAAGAAGCAGCACTGGGGCCCGGCTGTCGCTGCGAAGCGCGCCACAGGTCCCTTCCGCCAGACACCCTGCCTGCCCTTCCGCGACTCGTTCGAGTCTGCGTGGAGCTGGAGCGTCCTCGGTAGTGTTCTCGCAGCGAGGAGCCTTCCGAGTCCGGGCTCTGTTGCTCATATCCTTTCAGCTACGGAGAGAGCTGAGTCTGATGCGGACGCGGAAGACGGCATTTCAGAACGCGATGACGCAAACGTCGAGCTCGGCAAAGAGGAGTCGCAACGTGGCGCGCAGTCAGACGAATCCGAGCGCGATGAAGAGAGCGACGACTTCTTGCTGCTCGACAGCGGTACACACATACCATCGCAGCTATTCGACAAGCCAGGGCTCGCGTATAAAGTGTATAAAGTGACCTCCTGTTCACCTTTGCGTGTTTTGGGTAGGGATCACAGGTATGTGGCCCTTAAGGTCTGCATGACTGGCTTTCAAGGTGTCGCACGCGAGAAGGACGCATTGGCTCGGCTTGCTTCTTTGAGGCCTTCATCCAAAAGACGCTTGGCACATTCACCGTAGAGGGCGAACCTGGCCATATGCATGAATGCTTCGTTTCGGAGGCGTTGACGATCAATCTCCTTAACTCCAAGAGCATGCTCCCCACTTCCGTCTACGATCTGGATCTTTTCCGAAAGGTCGCACGGCAGGTGCTCGAGGCAGTAAAGTTTTTGCACACCGAAGCCAGCGTGATTCACGGAGGCAAGCCTATTTCACACCTTTCTTTGACCCTGCCTTACCTCCAGATCATCTCCTCTGGTAAAGATCTTCGCCTCGAAAACTTCTTTATGCGCGTTAGCAGCGAGAAATACTTTACTTGAAGCAATGGAAAGACAGCATCGTTCCCCACGCAAGACAGATGGCGACAGGATCATATACGAGCGGCCTGAGTACATTACGGTTCCGATGGATCTGCAATGCCCAGTGCTATGCGACTATGGTGAGGCGTGTCTTGTTGATTCAGATATGCGCCTCTTGTCCGATATCCAGCCGTTCCTGTATCGCGCACCTGAGGTTGTGCTATGCATGCCTTGGTCGTGCAGCGTGGACGTGTGGAACATCGGTGTCATGGTGGGTCCACATCAATTCGCTAGATCTAGTTGCAACACATAACATCTGACGCTTCTTTCGCAGCTTTGAGAACTTTTTGAGGACAAGCCGTTATTTGACGCCTGCACGGCCGATGGAGAAAACTCTGGCATCGTTCACTTGGCTGAAATGATAGGCGTCATGGGCTTGTCAACGCTCGATTTTCTCCGTCGCACGGCCGATCCGGAAGCAATCTTTGAACAATGCTTTGATGAATCAGGCCATTGGATTGGGTGTGATGCATCGATAACCGATGCCCCGTTGGAAACGTTGGGGACTGGAATACGAACAAAAGCATCCGGAAATGTAGGCCCAGCTTTTCGATACATGTAGGGCAACAATGGTGCTTCACAAAGTCAAGGAACAAGCGGGAATTGAGGACAAAATTGTCACATGGCAACCGAATCTTTGTTATCAAACTGAGTGTTATCCGAGTCAATTGTCTTGTTCACCACCCACTGATGTAAACAATCTCCACAATGTCATGGGCTGTCCAGCCTGTGCTATGCACTATACAATACTAGTCAATGCTGTAATTGCGAATTCCGTCCCGCTTTGGTACTGACAACCTGTGCTCTTTTGTTTTTGAGGTCGACTTCTTCCCTCCGAAATGGCCATGTTTCTCTTTTTGGTCCTCGTTTTTGGAAGCTCCTGGGTGGTTTAAAACGGTCTTGCCATCGAGCAAGAGACGACAGCAATATCGCCTCCTGTTTCGAACGCATTTGAGCATTCTCCTCATACCAATCTCCATGGTTGCTCCTACTGCACTTCCGCAAACCGAACTCTCTGATGAGAACTCCTTTGTCGGCCCTGGCAAAGCCCCCGGCACCATAGAAGACCTCTTCCAATTCATACCAAACGAACTGAAGCCTGCCCCAAATCACACTACCTCGGACAGTACCAGACCTCCGGGCCTGTACGACATGCACATGGCAAAAGATCTCGTCTTGGACAAAGTTGTCTATTGCCCATCTATCGAGGACGACCTGCTGAAGATCGCTGACGACGCTCTCCGTGATGCTCAATCATCGCACACGCTACCACCAGGCAAACCACTGGGTGACATAACGAGCGTGGCAAGCGCCATTGACGACGTTGCGGGCAACATAGTCGACGAAAGTAGTCTCACGCAGGTGTACGAAAGGACGTATGCCAAGTTCTGCAGGACTATAGCGGCTACTCTGGAATTTCGACATTCCCAGTGGTCTCACAAGTTTCTGCTTTGGCATCAAACGCTTCGAACGGGTGCTCAAGATCAAGGTGTGGCTATCCCAGATGGCTTTCTTTCTCTGGGAGTTTTAGGCAGAGAGAGACTGCCGGATGACCTAGCTCAAGTCGCGGATAAATTTCCAGCGTTGGCAGTCTGGGAGTTCAAAAATTTCGTGGCTGGCGACAAAGCGACCTTGGACGCTATTTTGCTCACATCACAGCGGAAGAAGTTTCCGTGGATCTTTTGTGAGGACAAGGACTGCGCAATCGTCCACGCCACCGACTCTGGTAAACCTTGGACTACGGGAAGTCGGATGGGCTTCGACGCTGATGTACCAATATGCAGCAGCATTCTTGTTTGTGGCGATCAGGTTCCAGATATATCTTTGAAAGATGCCTTCCGATCAAAGCACCAACGAAAGGCCGTATACATTGTACAGCAGGTGTGTTGCCTGTCGATGATACGTCTCGACAATGGCTGAAATTTTCTATAGGGTTGGGCAGAGGGCGTTCATTACGATGCCACATTCATCATCATCCATGCTGGAAGATATGAAATTATCGCTATCAGGCATCGTGAAACCGGAACTCTCTATATTTCTGGAATCATCGAGCTCAGTAAATGCAACTACATCAAACTACATGTTGGCCTCTACATTGCCGCTCTCCGGGATGCCAAGATTCGCGCAGGCCTATTGGCAACGCGTGGCGAGCCAAGCACATGGTTAAGGTCATTCGACGATTGTCCTACAGATGAAGCGCTTCTCAAAACCATGACGCGCGAAGAAAGGAGTATGGTAAAGTGCTGCGTTTTGGACCTATATCAGCTTGTTTGACGAATAGAGTTAGTACATCCTGTCTCAAGCCTGTTGTCGTCGTCATCTGGTCTTCCACACACCCCTCCGGCATTCGTATATTCCGTTTGTCCCAAGCGGCCGCTATGATCGCCTATCTCCCTCTGCCCCTACCGAAATCGCCGTAAAAGATGATGGCGTCGTCCCTTTCATCAAGATCAGGCTCCCTCGTAAAGCTGCGCGCACCATCTTCGGTTCTCTGGTCATTGACGGCCATATGTTTGAAGGTGTTGCAGCAAGGACTATTTCTCGTCGTATCCTAGTCAAGAACGCGGCCGGCGCAGAAGCAGCTGCCAGCCTTCGCACCGAGTTTAAGAACTACGTTATGTTGGCCAAGAAACATGTTCCTGGAATCCCTAGGATGATTGGCTTGTTCAAAGCGCACATGACCGGTGAAGAAGAGGATCTACAATTTGCCGCAGTCCTTATGGAGGACGTCGGAGAGTCTGTAGCGAGTAATCCAGGAGCGGTCATACCTTTCCATCGGTGAGCGATGCAAACTCTAGATTGTAATGTAAGCTCATTACTCACTAGCGAAGCCTTCGAATCAATCCTACGAGACATTCACGCTGCTGGATTGCTTCACGGAGACATCTCGGCAGACCACCTTATGCTGAAGCGTTCAGCCGTTTCCATGATCGGATTTAGCAAAGCCGTTCATGCCGAAGAAGTGGATAACTTTAAAGCAGCTACCAAAATAGAGCAAGATGAGCTCCAGAAAGTCCTCGACAAGCCACTCGGTCGTCGTTTGCAAGCTCCCGTTCACAGCAAAGATTTAATATCCTATGATTATCCCTATTCTTCCATGTGGGAATATACTAAGGAAGACCCAAGGACGTCGAAGAGAAGTAAACATGAGTAGCCGATATGTATCCCCTGCGAAAATAGCCAGACGTCTGGCAGAAAGAGTTGAACAATGTTGAACTGCCGTAACGGCATTAATTTCTATTCATGTAATGTAGCGACTGCTAGAATAGGAATGTCACGTGCTATTATTGTCAACAAAAGCAGGTATTTGATTTGGCAGTGAGATCCTTGTTCACCAACGAACACCTACGGAATGCACCATGAACGATGAGCATGTTCCCCTGGAATATACAACTCTGTGTAACTACAACCCACCACCGGCCTTCGAGGAGTCCACTTTCATGATATTTCGGAAACTCCAAAGGCCAACTTCTTTTTGCGACAAACATATTGACGCATCTCTGGTCCTGCTGCACGTCAAGACATCTCCTACGCTGATTCAGCATATAACCACCGGTGCCGATGTTGCCGTCGACTCGCTGAAGGAGATGGGGTTACGATTACCATCAATTGAGCACTCCATTCTTTTCCCTTCCCCGGAGTTCATGGACAGGAATGTCCTTGAACTCTCGCCCATCATAGATGCCACAGGTGTCGCAGACAAATACGTCGAAACCATGGGTGCCTGTGCTTCGCGTATTGCCTCTACACTTGTGCTTCATCCTCATGCAACCACATGGTATCCTACGATCTATTTCAACAGCTTCGTAGCAAAGCACCAGTCGCTCACGCTCCGAGATGATGACTACCCTGCTCTCTCCGTCTGCGACAACAAGCTCGAGCTCTCAGACGAGTTACAAACTGAACTGGATGACGCAACGTTTCGGCTCCTCGGGCGAATTGCGCGACGATGGCCTAAACTGGCCGTTTGGCAGATGCTAACGCCGGACGCCGAGCCTGCATTGCGAGACATGGACAAATGGATTGATCCTATGGCACAAGATTTCGTCCATGACCGATGTCACACCAGTGGATGGAACTCATCTACTGGCGTGGCCGCCCGTCCTGCCGATGCAACAACCACGCCTTGGAATTCCCCCATGGAACATGCTGTACGCTCGTTTGTACCTGACACGTCACAACTTCACGACAAGGCCAAGTTCACAGGTCTCACGAACATGGGTAATCCAATTCGCAGAAGCGAACGACTGCGGTCACTGAATTCGGGCAAGTCGCGAGGGAAACCAGCGACTCAAAGGCGTCATGGACCCACAACTAAACAGGCTATGTGGAGCGCAGTGTCATTACCATTGCCTTCACGCCGCAAAGCTGCCGTTAAAAGTAGCACGGGATACGGCGATGGTACTACGGAATTGCTTGTACAACACGTGAGCGACGTGTTACCCTACGAACCAATGTGGCCTTTAATCTTTTGCCTCAGGCGTGGTCGTTAGCTGTTGAAAGAGATAGCACCTTTATTGTGTTCAACTGCGGAAACTACGAGCGAATCGGATTCCGCCACCGCCAGAGTCAAACATTGTTTCTCTCTAATCTCATCGATGTCTCGAACTGCAAGGATCCTGCATACGGGAAAATCCACATAGGCTTACACACCTGCATCGCCAGAGACGCCGTGAATAGGGTAACCGAAGCGCGAGACGATGAATCTGGAGGATTCAAAGGCAAGAAGCGGAAACGTGAACCGTCACCTTCTGCTCCTAAACGTCGCCCGAGGACGCGCCATTATGACGCAGCAGAGCAGGCCGAGAAAAAGAAACAGCACGAAACATACAAGGTATTTATCATTCTGATCTTGTAGCGATCCACCTTTTTACGAATCGTTCATTTTTAGATTGCGAGCAGTGAGATCGCTTCCAGGCAACTTCTTTTGTTGAGGATGAATTATGGCAAATTTAACTCTATTGCACCAGCCGGAATGCTCAGAATTGGACCATCTTTATATCACAATCACGCACAGGACTGGAAAAAGACTTCAAGGCTGGCGTCGTACAAACCACATCAATACTTTCTCCTGTCAATTACTTCCGAAATCGCGAGTGGCGCCGTGGGATTCGCATATCGAGGAACAACAGAAACCCTGACTATGAAAGGAGATACAGTGATACACCCTGTCGTTGTCAAGCTGGCGTTCGAGGAGAAGCAACAGGAGCGCATGCGGCATGAATTCAGCATCTATGAACATCTCGCATCCGCAAATGTAAAAGGAGTCCCGGTTGTTCATGGACTTTTTGAGGACGTTGAGAGCGGTGTTGTTGGCCTCGTGATGGAGGACGTTGGCCACCCTATTCTGTACAGGAGAGATCCAGAGAGGCCTGCATTCTACCCGACAACGGATGCTGAGCGGTGCGTAAATCGATACGTTCGCCTTTCCGGTCTTACAACTATCGATTATTCTAGCGCTGGATTTATTCAGGCTCTGAGGGACATACACGACGCTGGCGTTCGTCATCGAGACCTCCGAGCAGAAAATTTGACGGTCGACAGAGACGGCAATCCCTACATCATTGACTTCGACCAAGCAAAAATCAGCCGAAAGAGGAAAGCGCGGCGAAAAGAGATGCAACTCTTTGAAGATTTCTTCGATGGCGTTCATCCCGAATACGAATGGACAGGGAATGAGAGGTCTACAGACGCCGATCCAGGTGATGAAGATACGGATTCAGACGGATTTTCGCTTCGTTCGTCTGAACTGAATATTGCATTCAAGGCGCGCAAGGATGGTCGCAGTAGATGACTAGACTCGTGACCCCCGCAGCCTCTATATATTTTTTGTAACAGCTACTGACTCTTAGGCTCAATTTCGATGTGTCACTGTAATCTTATATCGGAAATGCATGCAATTGGCATCGACCGTTGCGGTGTAATCCTTCCAAGAACGAGTATGCGTGGTCAGCATGTGACGGTCAATTTAGTGAGATGACGGCGTCGGAAAGTGGTAGCCAACTGTGCAACGGACTCGGATGACGATCGACTTTGCGAGGGCTTTCAATGCCAAAATTCGATTGTACCTAGCATCAGATGATCTTGCCACAATATCTGAGCCACCAATGCCTTTGGCTTATCTCGGAGTCTTTGTCGGTCGCTGTGGAGGTGAGCCACGTGAAGTGGGTCGCGATGTGGTGGGGGAAAGCGTTAGCTTTCCGACTCAACCGTTGACCTGAGTCTGGCCGGGACGAGCTGCGAGGGCGGGCGGGACCTGCAGCGATGTGAGGGTTCAGGCGTCGGTCTTTGGTCAAATCCGTTGGGAGAGCTGCAGAAGGGTGTGGTGGGCGGGTGCGAAGCGGGTCAGCGACCGACGTGGGTGAGGTGAGGGGAGGAGACAACACGGGACGGGGTCACGTGTCATGCTCCTTCGCTCATACAGAGACCTCAGTCTTAGACGCTCAGGT
>JACXWH010006839.1:0-16221 GCA_018093805.1 Macrocybe sp. IBSDJ1 | reverse complement strand
AAAAAAAAAAAAAAAAGAAATTACAATGCAAATAGACAATGTCATAATGTTGTCTTGAGAGATCCATGCTGCTTCTTCATGGTCATCAATGATCTGATCAAAATGGCCCTTGAGAGACCAGAATCCATCTTCTTTGATAAAAATATGACGATTGGACTCTATAATGTAAAAATGAATCAATTTATTCAAGTTAAATTTGAGAAAATAAAAGACACACTTGAAATTGGAGAATATCGACCACTGAGGTTGGCCAAGACAGTACCAAGTTCTGGCTCTAATGGAGTCTTCATTGAAAAAGGCTCTGCAATAGCATCACGAGATGAATAAATAAAAGCCCGTCCATTTGTGGAGGGTCCATGATCAGATGTCAGAGTCAAATGTTCTAAGACAAGCATGTTAATATATAAAACATCAAAAGAATATCAGTTACTCACTGAGATCTGCAATATTTGGGCACATTGCCAATAGCTTTACCCCAAAAAATTCCACCTTCAGCACGAGATGAACCCTGAGAATCCACAGGAGAAAGAGATCACTCTTGTGGCTCCTTAGAAGCATGAGAAGAGGTAGCCATACTATGCGATGTTGAACGTCGAGATGATTTAATTGCACGAATCTCACTTTCACTTGAATCTGAGTCACTCCCAGTCTGACGATCTTTATGTTTGGAAGTCATTCCACATGGGGTAGCTTCTAAAGCACCCTTTGTGGGTGTCTCAGTCATGTCAATCTCCATATCATCATCTGAAAAATTTCAAACTAAATGAAAAAGAATAAACATGAAAAACTTGCCTTCATTAACATTCTTGAGAGTTTCTCCTTGCTCCTTATGCTCCCCATCACCTTCCCCATCAGCCTCCATATTTCAGAAATCAAATGAAAAATTCAAAAATGAAATAAACTCTTGCCTGGCTGTTTTCTGGTGATCCTTTGATCTTCATCTTCATCTACATGAGGATCTGATAAGAAAATTAAATTAAAAAAACCAGAAAACAAAATATATGCAAAATCAAAAACTCACATTTGATGGGAATAGTAACTTTTTCCTTCCCTTGGCCTTTCTTTTTCCTGGACTTTTCCTTGGCTTGATTCTCAACCTCAATCTCAACTGCAATGTCTTTGTCTATTTTCAAAAACAGGGGTAAGTTGAAATTTCAGATTTTTTTTTGTTTAATCATAGACTTACCTTCAATGGCAACAAGGACCTCCTCTTTCCCTTTCCCTTTCTTTATCTTCTTATCCTCAATGTTGACTTCAACATCTATTTGAAAAATATTCTAAGTCAAAACATCAAAAGGAAAGAAGTGAAAAATCACCTTCAGGATCATCAGATTCCTTATCACCTTCATTCTCCTCATCCTCCTCTTCATCCTGCTCAGCAGGCACCTCCTGGGTGACTTTGTTGACAGCCGATGCAATACGGTAGCTGTGAGGAGGAGCAACAGAAATTTTGCTCTCCTCCAAAAGCTGCTCAGTGCTAGATATGATCTAGATGAGTAAAGAACAGAGATTTGGTGAAAGGAAATGTACCGAGAAAGGTGAGGTCACCTGGCAGCATCAGCTTTTGCATCCTCTTCAACACGCTGAGCTGATGTTTTCCTACAGAGAGATCAGAGAAGATCCTTAGCATTATGTTGTCAAAGAGAGCAAATAAAGACCATACCTGGCTCCCTTGGGCTGTTTGGACCTAGGTTTAGCAGTAGAGGCAGGCTTGGTCTTGGCAGAAGTGGTTTCATCCTCAGAGATGGTGGGAGAAGGAGAAGCAGCCTTGGAAGCAGTTCTAGCAGCCCTGGAGGTGGGCTTGGCAGCAGCAGAGGCCTTTGGAGCAGCCTTGGAGGCAGTAGTAGCAGATTTGGTGGAAGATCTGATACCAAGGCTGTTTCAGCAACATTGGGGGCAATAGAAGCAACAGAATCTCACCTAGTGTTAGCAGATACTGGAGCTTGAGCAGAAGCAGTCTTTGAAGCTTTGGGGGCCATTGTAGAGCAGAGGTAGAGCAGAGGCAGTGGTGGTTTCAAGTTGAAAGCAACCAGGGCAAAGGGTTGCCACCGTGGCAAACCTTTGGTGGTTACATGATCTGGATCTCGAAGGCTGGCACTGTTCAAGACAGAGCAAGACAAAATTTTGCTTAATACAAACTAGTAGTATACATGATATATCTATAGAGCCTTGATGACATGGAGGGCCTGGTGAGGCCGCCGGTGGGCAGTTTCATCTGCGGATGGGTGCCGTTGGGGTTCCTGGGTCTGGGGCATGGGCTGGTGGATGGGGAATGGGCGCCGTTGGGTGGTAGATGGGGCGTGGGCCTGTGGATGGGGTATGGGCATCATTGGGTGGTGGATGGGGCATGGGCGGCATTAGGCAGTGTTATGGGCATCCTGGATCCATGTGCATGGGTGGCGTGGGGGGCAGTGGATGGCGTGGGGCAGTGGATGGCATGGGGATGGGCGCCGTTGGGCATCCTGGGTCCATGTGCGTGGGTGCCATTGGGAGTGGGCGGCGTGGATGGCATGGGGATGGGTACCGTTGGGCGTCCTGGGTCCATGTGCATGGGCACCATTGGGAGTGGGTCCGTGCCATTGGGGATGGATGGCGTATGGAGCGGTGGATGGCGTGGGGCGATGGGCACCATTGGGTGTTCTGGCTCCATGCGCATGGGCGCCATTGGGCATCCTAGCTCCATGCGCATGGGCACCATTGGGCGCTGTCAGTATCCTGGCTTCATGCACATGGATGGGCACCACTGCATTCAATGCAGTAGGTCTGTGGAGAACGATGTAAAAGAGAACAAAAAAAAATAAAATAAAACGGATGTTTCGACAACGGAGGTGTGAACACACCTCCGTTGCCATTCCCAATCCCTCCTGGCCCCATTCCTCCTGTTGTCATGGTGTTCTCATCATGGGCATCTGGCATTCTCATGCTGAGCAGCAGCAGATGGGGGACGTGAGAGGGGAGCAGCTGGAGAGGGCCAGTGGAAGAGGCAGAGAGGGGAGGAGGGGATTGGGAAGAGCAAAATGGCTGTCAACAAAATCATGTGATTGGGTGGCTGCATGACTATATGTATTATTGCCTTCATTTGCTTCCAAAACCGTTTGGTCTAACGGTCAAGCAGGGGCACTTAGTTTGAAGCTCCTAGGTTCAATTCCCCACCATACATTTTGTCATTTTATTGAATAGCCAGACTTAGTGCTTATATTCAATAAAGAATAAAGGAAAAATAAGCCACTTTGGTGCAGTGGTTAAATTGTCTGTGTTATGCTTGAATCCCCTAGTCTCATGTTTAATTCCTGGTCATGTTTTTCTTATTAAAATCAATTAAAAGACAATTTATCTTCTCCTAACCTGAATTCCTCCTGGATTCCTTATGGAATCTGCTCCTTCTGGAGTCCATCGGAACTCCTGGAGGATCTCTGAAGTGTTATAGCTTTTCAGAAAGTCTTCCTGAACTCCAGGAGGACTGTTCTGAAATTGTTCAACCAAACTCCTGGTGCACTTGGACTGATCAAGAACTCCAGAAGGACTGTACAAGGACTCTATAAGGACTTGGCTGGTCCCTATAAAATAATGCTAATGGCTGAAAAGTCCCTTGCCAGTTCCTATAGACTCCCTGTGGCATCCTGGTAAATTCCTACCAGAATCCTCCTGGACTCCAGGAGAAATGGGGGGGGGAGTGTGATGGGCTTCTGTTGGCTCAAATGCCATTAGGTAGTTATCAGGTCATTTCCAGTATGGTTCCTTATTCTTTTGGCCCCTACCTTTTAAAATCGGGGATCACGTGTGGTCTGCCAGATTAAGGCATTGTCCGGCACTTACAGTGACTCAAACAATTGAGTCAATGTTTGTTACTTTTTGATTGCCTGTTGAATAACTCAACAACAAATAAAGTTAATAACAACATTCTGAGGAATAAAATAAACTATTTAATTAGGGCTACACGTTTATAAAAGAATTATATAAATCTAATCATTTGCCATGGAGATATGCTCAAATTAAAACAGGGACTCATTGACTCAATTGTTTGAAGGGGTATCAGAAATATCAAAATCTGATGCTCCATCACTTCTATAGCAACCAACTCATGGTAGATAGTTACCATAGTGATGCTATCATTGATGGGACCTGAGGCTCCTAGGAGCTGGGGAATGCAGGCCTAGCAGATGAATGAGTATGGGCACAAGTTTAAGTGGTGCAAGCACAAGCAGGAGACAATAGAATTAGTGTGCCCTCCATGTTTATCCCTTTGCTTCTGTATTATTGGATGCATTGGATTTATCATAGATACCCTCGTGTATATACAAGCAGACTGCCATTGAGCACTGCTATAAAAATTATTGATTTAAAAAAAAAAAAAAAAAAACAGACTCAACACAGGCCATTGTCTCAGCCACACCCTCCAGAGTGGTGTGAAACTGACCATTAATCCAAATGCAAGCTTTACACTGCATCTGGCACAGTTGCTTCATCAGTACAATATTGCGCATACTATTGAAGTTCCAGAGTAAATAGCCATATGTCATGATAGGATATGCACATGACAGGTAGAGAATATGCTTCTGTTGGGGGGATAAACCCCAAACAGAATTGCCCAACATCTGAAATGCCTGTGAAGGGGGAAAATCCCAGATGAATAGAAGGATAGGAATCCTTACTATTGTGTGAAAAGTGCTGCAGTTTGGTTTTGTTGTATTCTACAACAAGCCTGAAGTTAGTAAAGAGGTTATGCATAGATGCATATGCCCTCTGGAGCTTCGGAACACTGTCTGGGATGGACTTGGACTGAGCAATGATCAGTCCATCATCCACAAATGACATGATGGTCAGCATGTCGCTGGCCTTCTGGTATATTTTCAGCACTGGCGCCAAATAGAGGGCAGATAGCACTGGAGATAAAGCTGAGCCTTCACCAACACTAACATTGGCATCAAACTCAGGTGAGACAGCACTACACCAGACATAAGATGTTTTATGCCCGATGAGATATGACTTGAAGAAACTTGAGACTTGATGTGCAAAGCCTCTATGTTGCAATATCCTCACTAGCATATGATAGTTGAGTAAGGGAAAATATTGAGTGACATCAAAGGCAATAATACTTGTTTTAAAACCCTTTAGCCAGCCATGCCATATAATATGAGTCAGAAAGACACCAGCATCCTCTGTAGAGATCTGCCAGATGCCCCCAAACTGTTTCAGGTCAATGACAGCAAATTTAGTTGCTTTTGTTAAAACTAGGCACAGGGAACACTCTGAACGAGCCTTAGAACCTAGAAGTCCTGAGTGAGAATACTAGTAATTGAGTTATATACAAGTACTTGTCTAGAAGTCCTGAGTGAGAACAGTGGGGACTTCAAGGCACTCTGTGTGACCTATATATACATGTAGAAGGCTGTGTGCATTGCTAGGTGCATAGCCTGGGTCCTGTTCTATGCACAAGTCCAGACAGAAGGGGCATTTCTTACACCTCCCCCTGATCTGAACTGTCTAAACTATGTACCTACAAGTCACATTTTCTGTCTACAGAATTCAACCTTTGGTACAGTAAATAGTTTGGTTAACAAGTCTGCAACTCACCACCTCTTTCTGCAATGCCCACTCATAAATATTTATAAACAACACTCGCACATCGCATCCATCATCCTACAATATCAACAGTTGGGCTGATCACTGATCAAATTGCATACATGGATTCTACTATCCTTAAGCACTCCCCATTTCTGAAATTGTGAAAATTGGCTGAAAATCACCCGGTTTATTAGAGTTCTTCTATGAGCGATGATCTGCTCAACATCGTCAGTGGCAGTGGCCCACCACCGCTCAATCCACACCCCAGACAGCCTACTGCTGGCCTGTCCTGTTCTCCTGCTCCACCTCCTCCAGCCCAGGGGGGGAGAGCCTCCTGTTTCAAGATGGCGATGGTCTCATAGACACTGACGACACCAACCCTTCTAATGCAGGTGGGCCTACTGGACCCTCTGCTCCCCCCTCTCTATCAATTCTGTCCACTGAGGCAGCATACAATGACAATGCTATCAGCATTGCGATCTTCCCCGAAGGTGACTGGTTCCTTTATGGTGAAGCTAAGGCCGCAGCCGAATCTCTTGCCACTCTCAAGGCTTGGATCCTAAAGGTCGGCTCATCCTCTGTCTCCATC
This sequence comes from Macrocybe sp. IBSDJ1, assembly GCA_018093805.1. Classification (NCBI taxonomy): domain Eukaryota; kingdom Fungi; phylum Basidiomycota; class Agaricomycetes; order Agaricales; family Callistosporiaceae; genus Macrocybe; species Macrocybe sp. IBSDJ1. The sequence continues at coordinate 10,067 of JACXWH010006839.1, read as the reverse complement.
CTGGCGGGATATCAATATGCTATTGCTGAGGGCATTGCAACTCTGGTCAGCAGTGCCAGCGACATCAACATGTTCTCTATCTCTACGCTTGACAGGCCTCAGCACCCCCTTGGAAGGCATTTGCAAGAAATTGTCAATGCTCACCTCTCTTCTTGTAGAAAGGTGACTTGGTTTGCTGACCCTCACACCTCCCCTTCTGATACTGTATGCTTGGAAGACTCTCGATCAAACATAGGTGCTCGCCCTCCGAGACTGCCTTGGAATCTGAACTGCCCTCCTCCACTGCAACTGCGATCTCGCTCCCACACCCTGGGTCATGGACCGCCCCCTCCTGTCAATAGGGCCACTTGCCCTGCTGCTGGCAAGCACTTGTATGTGCAAGCCTTGGCCCAACCAGCCAATACCTCCGCTGAAGCTATTGTAGCTTTGGCAAAGACTTTTCCACACCTCCCTGTGGAGAAGATCATCTCCTTGCAAAAGGAGGTGACCGGGGAGTCTTCTGGACCACCCAAGAAGAAGGCAAAGTCCATCTCTCATAGTCCATCCTGACACAATATCAGAGTGACCTTCACTTTTTCTGTGGACAATGTGTCTGTTGCTGCTGGAACTCTTCTCTCAGCCTTCAATCGAGGGCTAACTGCTGGCAAATCCTGGATCCAATGTGAATCCATCCAGGATCATTCTGCCTCCTTGTTTTCTTGTCTGATGACGAAGGTGGCATTGCCTAAGGACCTTGGCATTTGGCGTGAGGCTGCTCTCCAGTGTGCTCCAGCTGGATCTACTGTTGAGCTCGCTATTCTGATGAGTGTTTCCTATGTGAAACTGCTCAACATACCATACTTCAATGCCGATGGAAGTGTTATCACTGCTCAGCAAGCTTATGAGATCCTCTGAGACTCTTTGTTCTCAGATCTCATCACTCTCGTTGGAGTTCCATGTGTTATGTGCAACTCTAAGAATTCTGATACTGTGACTGTCTGCTTCAATATTGAGGACATGTCAACTGGCCAGAACATCAAGGCTCTGGACAACTGCACTGTTATGGTCTGGAACTGGCGCTGCCGGTTCTGCACTGCTCTTTCATTGCTGGGAGTCCTTCTCTGCAAATGTTGCTGGTGCTAGGGGTACTCCACATTGAAGTGCAATCAGCAATCCTGCTGGTACCCGATCTGTGGGGAATGCTATAGAAAGGAGCATCACTACACACTTGCATCCTGCTGCAAGGCAAGACCTAAGGCAAACCCTCCTTGTGAGGCAACTCCAGCAGGCCAGCCCTGCCCACATGCTCCGAAGTGTCTTAGCTATGGCAAAGACTACTCCACAGATAACCAGAAGTGCACCGTTTGGAAGAACTGGTTTGATCCCAAGTGGATCAAACAACATTATCAGCTGGTATGTGATCAAACATGATCAAGTCCCAAACATTCTAATGCCTCCCTGCAGCATAATATGGAGGCCGATGCATCATGAGTAACACCTCCAGTGGATCAGCCCCAGCTGTTGTCCCTGGATCAGGCAGGTGCTCATTGATTTCTTTATTTCATATTTTCATAGGAAGCCTAGCAAACCTGCATATAATACTCCAAAGGCCTTTCATCTGATTGTGCTCTTGAATACACTCAGCAAGCTCATCAAGAAAATGCTAGCATAATGTATGCAATACAAAGCAACCAAATTTGCTGTCTTTGACCTAAAGCAGTTCGGTGGCATCCAGCAGAACTCTATGGAGAACACTGGTGTCTTCTTGACCCATATTATCTGGCAAGGCTAGCTAAAGGGTCTTAAAACAAGTGTCATCACATTCAATGTTGCTTAATATTTTCCTTCACTCAACCATCATATGCTGGTGAGAATATTGTGACATGGAGGCTTTGCATGTCGAGTGTCAAGGTTCTTTGAGTCATATATCATCAGGCATAAAACTTCTTATGCTTGGCATAGTGCTGTCTCATCTGAGTTTGATGCTGACATTGGAGTTGGCCAAGGCTCAGCTTTATCTCTAGTACTGTCAGCCCTGTACTTGGCACCAGTACTGAAAATATACCAGAAGACCAGTGATATGCCAACTATCATATCATTTGTGGATGATGGGCTCATCATGGCTCAGTCCAAGTCCATTCCGGATAATGTTCTGAAGCTCCAGAGGGCATATGCCTTGGTGCACAACCTCTTTACAGACTTTGGTTTTATTGTTGAGCACAACAAAACTGAACTGCAGCACTTCTCACACAATAGTAAGGATCCCCATTCCTCCATTGATCTGGGATTCGCCCCATTCATGGGCAACACTTCCTTACAGCCCAAGGATGTCTGGAGATACCTTGGGTTCTTCTTAGATGTGCACCTTTTCTTTAAAGAGCACATCCATTTCTATGCAACAAAGGCACTGACTACTGCCAGGGCATTTCAGATATTGGGCAATTCGGTTCGGGGCCTATTCCCCTAGCAGAAGCACATCTTATACCTGGCATGTGCACTTTTTTTTTTTTTTTTTTAAATCAACAATTTATAAAGCGGTGCTTGGTAGCAGTCTGCTTGTAAATACACAATGGTACCTACAATAAATACATGAAGTTTAGGGCCCTCCAAGTGGAGGACCCTTATCACTGTCTCCTTTGCAGGATAGGTGCTAGACTAACCAGTGGAATTCCATGTCTAGACCCTGGAATCAACTTGGATTCAAAGCCTGGATTAGTCATCCAGATGAACTGGCAGAGGATGAGTCCTCTTGGGCCAGAGTCAGGGGACTGCCCTGGTCTGCCACAGTCCAAATTTTGGCCAGGGAGTGAGTTACCAAGAGGCCAAGCCAACAGCAAGCTGGGTATTGGTAAGCCCCATCTACTTTAATTTTCCCATTCCTGAGCATGTGGTTCACTGATGCCCAAAGGGCACAGATCCCCAATCATAGGGGACTGCTCTGGTCCACCATGGTCCGAATTTCAGCCAGGAAGCAAGTTACCAGGTACATCAGCTGATAAGCCCCACCTACTTTACTTTTCCCATTCCTGAGCATGTGGTTTGCTAATGCCTGAAGGGTGCAGATCCCCAATTGTATCTCAGATCTCTGCCTTGCTAGCATCCAGCCCCAGTGTGCACCCCTAGACCTAAGGCCTAGGCCAGGGAGTTCTATACCCATGCTTAATCTGGTTATACATGCCCCACAAGGAGGTCTCAGGCTCCCATCTGAGCAGTGCTTTATGATCATGTGGTGGCTACTCCTGGGCCTGGGGATTCCCCAAGTGTGCCCAAGGACCGGTCCACACTACCAATGCTGACTAATGACCAGGTTCTCTGCCTAATCCAGTTGGTTAGACTGGGCCTGAGATTAACCAGTGGGGGGTGTCCTGTCCTAAGCTCGCAGTCTGAAGAGACTTCCTATTACAGGGTGCGCAGCACCTTCTGGAAGCATGCATGCTCTGGAATGCCCCATTACAGGGTGTGTATCATAGGTCGGATGGTTCTCAAGCTCTTCCCCTGCTTACTGCACCCTGTGCTTTCACTCCTTACTTGATCACATGATTAATCACATGACCATTTCAGGCACAGCCTGTTAGGAGTCACCTGATCTACCACTTTAGGCTCCCATGATCATCCCTATCATGTGACCAGGTTACCACCCTAGTTATGGAAGGTCACATGACTATGGTACTGCTTCAGAGTTGATTACCAATCTGAGTCACCGAGCACATGACTATAACTGATGATAGGTCACATGCCTATCCCTACTTCTAAGGTACAGGAGATAAGTAGGAATCGAACCCATAACCTTTCTAGTGACTGCATAGCCACTTCTCCAGTCTTTAGTGGCAATTAAACCACTGAGCTACTGGAGCCCCACCTGGCATGTGCATGTCCTATCACAACATATGGCTGTTTGCTATGGAACTTCAGTGGCATGCACAATGTCGCACTGTTGAAGCAGTTATATCAGATGCAGCATAAAGCTTGCATCTGGATTAATGGCCAGTTTCATACCACTTCAGAGGATGTGGCTGAAACAATAGCCTGTATCGAGCCAATCGCTGGATTCATCAAGCGTTTAAAAGTTAGGTCCTCTGCCCGTCTTGCCAACTCCAACCTGAGGCATGCCCTCAGGTCTTTAACTACCCTGCCACAGGCAGGGGGTGATCCTTCAAAGTCAAAGAATTTGGCTTCTCTATAAGACAGGCAGCACAGCATGCTCAAGTCCCCTCTCAAGGACTTGGTGGAGCTTAAACCACCAAACTTTTTATCCACAGATTACTTCGCAGATGCAAATAATCTGGGTGGGTGACTTACTGATGAATTCAGCAGTCGCCTTGAGATCCATAAGCTCCTTAGCACAGATGAAGACTCTATCAAGGCTTACCGCACATCGCTCGATCAGACACTCGCTGAGTGCCAGATTGAGCCTAATTGTATATATACCAGTAGTGATAGCACCATGCCCATGAAAGCAGATGCACTCAGGCAGTCCGTGTATTCATTCTGAGTATATCGGGGCAATGTGCTTATCTATGAAACTCGTCAGCCTGTCAGAAAAGCAACAAGCGATGATTCAGAGCTTATTGGATTGTATATGTCCATCCAATAAGCTATTGCACAAGATGGAGCTACATCCATTGTATGCTTTCTTGATTCAATGAATGCAATTAAGCACATTATTGATTGCAACCCCCACTCTATGCAGCCGCATTCTATTGCCCTGTGCACTTCACTGCGTGCTTGGTTCTTTCAATCTGAGCTGCACCAGATTACATTCTGGCACGTCCCTTCCCAATGGAAGTGGGCTATCCAGATCAAAGCACATAACTCTGCATGTAATCTTGATATTCCTGTGGGACTTCATCCCCTCTATACCACAGATGTACTCCGGAAGGAGGTGGATGATGACATGCATACCTCTTGGTTGCATGATTCTGGAATCAGGAAATATATTGGTGCTTCCATGTTTCAATTCCACGATGTGGGAAAGCCAGAATCTTATGAGCACCTGCTTCATAAAAGAACAGGCTTCATGAAATTGGTGACAGGCAATGAGTTGTTCACTCATTGCTGTTGCATCACTTGTGGACACTGTTAAAACTAGGCACAGGGAACACTCTGGACAAGCCTTAGAACCTAGAAGTCCTGAGTGAGAACACTGGAGACTTCAAGGCACTCTGTGCTATCTATATATATGTGTAGAAGGCTGTGTGCACAGCCTATGGCTGCGCATTGCTGTGGGCACAGCTGTAGGCTGTGCACTGCTGTGGACACAGCCATTTACTGCACATTACTGCATGCACAGCTTGTGCTGTGCATTGCTGCGGATGCAGCTACAGGCTGTGCATTGCTGTGCATACAGCCATAGGCTATATGCATTGCTAGGCATATAGCCTGGGTCCTGTCCTATGCACAAGTCCAGACAGGAGGGGCATTTCTAACAGATATGCGCCAATCAATGCATATTGAGCACAGTTTAATTTCATTGAGAGCGATGAATGCTCTTGCGGACATGGGCCTGAAGACTCTGTCTACATTATGACTCTGTGCCATAGACTCTGTGCCATAACTGGGACAGACCAGCTGAATGCTAGTATGACGCTTTCATGTGCTCCTGGTTCGTGAAGTACCTAACATCTAATAAGGCTGCAGGTGCCTTTATCCCGGTTCTAGAGGGTGGGTAACTGCCCTTCTGCAGCGGGGGATACTTGGGTTATGGCTTTTCATGGGGCTTGCAATCCAATCAAAGTCAGCATCTAGTTGGAGTGGATGAGAGAGTTTGGCACTTGCATTGCCTGCAAATTCGGTTACTTCGGACTCTGTAGCCTTGTTGGCTTGCTCCTGCCCTTTGGTTTTTTGCCTAGCCACCTTTTGAGCCTTCTTGTAAAGTTGGCAATTCCTCCAGAAGTGATCCAGACCACAGAATCCACATGTTTTGTTCTTTTTCTGTGATGTATTAGAGTTGGAGTTCTTCTGTTTAGATGAATTGGAGGAATGGGAAGAAGTGGTGGTGGCTTTTAAGGCAGACTCTGCAGCATCAGCAGATCTTCTAGTCCTTTGGATCTCTTCAGTAACAAAGGCTTGTTTGATAGTGTCTTTGTTAAGCTTGTGATGAAGAAGAAGGGAGGAGACAAAGGAGTTGTACTCCTCAGGAAGAGCTCTGATCAAGGCCTATTAAACAGAAAAGATGTCCTGACTGGGAATTGAACCCAGGACCTCCTGGACATATATCAGTAGCTCTACCACTGAGCTATCAGGTCTGATGGATCAACTTAGAAGTTGTATTTACAACCACCTCATCCTATATACCTTCACCCTGAAACACTATTTGGTCTAGGTGCTTCGGTATCTTTGATATTAGTGGAGACAACAATGTGCCTAAATACATACAATCTAACAAGGCCATGGAAGCAAGTTCACTGTCCAGGCTGGATAGAGTGAAGTCTGCTAGGCGAAGATTTTGGATTTTGACCAGACAGTCCTCAACTCTGTTTATAAGAGATTGCAGAGTTTCATCCTCCTTCTTTCTGATAGAGAAGAGATCATCATAAGCATTGAACCTGGAGCCAGGCTTCTTTTGAAGATGGACCTTTTCCAAAGCAGCCCACATCTTCACAGGATCATCTTTGATCCCATGAAAGTGTTACAGACATCGCCCAAAGGACTATTCATTTTCCTATCTTATCTTTCCCACATCCCTTATCTCTCCCATCATGCTGTGCAGTACGCAGCCATCGAGTCATCCCACTTCCCTAGTCATTCTGAGTCATCTCCTTCCAGTCTTACTCATCCACAGTCCACAGCATTGCGCAACCCATGGTCCGTGCTCGAGTATTGTAGTGTATATAAGGACTCCCAGATGTACCAGTAGCACTAGGCTTAATATTCCTTTTGCCATCATCTCAAGACCACTCTCGCACTTAGTCTGCCTGAGTCCTTCTGAGATTTGTCTAGCCTAACAAGATATTAAGCCTCGTCGAGACTCGCTCAGACTCACACACACACCACGTTACGCTTTATCAAAGACTTGATCAACATTCAATGACAAGCGGTCGCCGACCCAGCGAGCACTAGCACGAGCGAAGAGAGCACTTGGCTCAGAGAAGTAGACCAGGCATTGCAGTCCACGCCATTTGCAGAGACAGTCCACGCCACCTGCAGAGACACCAGCAATCCAAACAAATAAAAGAGAGAGCGCATGCCTACACCAAGTAGCGATGACAAAGAACAGGCATTTCTGAGAGAGTTTGCCTTCACCACCACAGACGAACCCACTGAGATCCTCAGCGAGGGAGCAGCACAACTCATTGCAGAACTCTTCCTAGAAGGAGAATACGGGATAAGCCCAGAAGAGCTGTGGTCAGACCAGAATCTTCTTGCCGAAGAAGAGGACGAACCCATCCGCAAGAAAACGAGAGAAGAATGAACACAAGCCCGAGACTTTAGGTGACAACAGATCGAGAACTATAATCGCCAAACACAGGAGGAAGACATACTGATACAGAGAGGGCACGATGCACAGAGCATATGACAGAACCAATGAGAATGACACCAGAGTCAAGGACACACAGGAACGAAACCGCCGAACCCCTTCAGAGGACCAATCTGCCAAAGCACTGCATAAGGAAAGAATCGCACCACCATGGCGAAAGTAAGCAACAGCAACTGGGACGAATACTATTGGTGGAGGGAGCGAAAAGGATTACCAAAGACAAATGGACCAACTGCCGCAGAGTGGGCCGATTTTGAACAAGCTTGTAAAATCACAGGAGTCGACCTAGACTACTGGAAAGAACAGAGAGAGGAGTGAAGACAGAAACAGCTCCAAGAACAGCAAGCCCAAGTACAAGCACAACAGACCCAAGAACAACAGATCCAGGAACAGGAAGACCAAGACCAAGAAAACGATGAAGAAACCCCCAAAGGATGACGACAGAATACAAGGGAATCATCGCCGATCCGAAATCCTTTACAGGAGATCGAACGTCCTTCGATATTTGGTGGAGGAAGATGAAACTTTACATAACCGCACATGGAGACCTCACGGACACACAGAAGATTGGAGTGGTCCTGTCTAGAATGACTGATGGACCCGGAGCCCACTGGGCATCAAAGAAGATCGACACCACTACCAACCAAAGCACATGGGCTGACTTCATAACCGAGATAGAGACACAATTCAGCAATGTCATGTCGCCATCACAAGCAGGAAGCAAACTATTCAATATCAGACAAGGGAACTGACCCATCGACGAATTTCTGGATGAATTCATAGACCTTGCAGGAAAAGCAGGAATGACAGGAATAGCCCTTCGTTTCCTACTCGAGAAGAGCTTAAACTGAAGGATAGCAGAAGCCGTACACTCGATCTCCACACTTCCAACAGATGGAGATGAATATATCAAGACAGTCCGAGCGATTGGACAAAACATCGATGAACACAGAAATGTGATGAGAGGAGAATTCACAAGCAATCAGCGCAAGACCGGAAATCCAAGCCGAGGAGCAGGACAGGCCATAGAAGTCGATAAAGTATGAAGCAACAACTGCTTCAACTGCAATAAACCAGGACACCTCTCATGAAACTGCCCGGAACCACAAAAAGGAGCAGCAAATGTCACATGTTTCAATTGTGGCTTAAAGGGACACTATGCATGGAACTGCAAGAAGAAGAAGAAAGGAAAATCCCGGGTCAGAGAAGTGAAAGAAGAAGAAGGAGAGGATGAAGAAGACAAGGATGAAGAAAGCTCTGATGAAGAGGGTTTTGCCAAAGGGTCTGACTAAGAGGTGCTAAATCGCGACCCATACAACTGAAACAGACTCACTTCGATACTGGATGTAGATCATCCCATACTCTGAAATACACCATTCCTGCAAAGCGACCTGAAGCACCAAGAAGAACCATCCGAGGTGATAAACCACCTAAAAGAAAAGAACTCGCAGTACCAGCAAGGATACGAATGTAAAAAGGGATAGCAATGATAACACCAGAAGTCGATAGCGGAGCAGACAGGACCTGCATCAATACCGCTATAATAGCAAAAACAGGACTGAGGACACAACGAATCAAGAAGATTCAAATCATAAATGCAGATGGATCACCCAACCACCAGAAAACAGCAGATTGGGTAGCAGAAGTCCCCATCGACATTAAAAGACACAAGGAGCACATGGAAGCCATCGTACTTGACATCGGAAAAACTGACATGCTACTAGGACATGACTGGCTTGTCTACCACAACCCAACAATCAAATGAAGGACAGGAGAGATTGTCTTTAACAGATGCCCCAAAACATGTAAGATAAACCACCAAATGATCAAAATACAGAAAGTAACCGAACAAGTGAAAACCACAGCCAGCGATAGGATGGGAACTCAAATACCCCCATATTTGATGAGATTCAGACATCTCTTTAAAGAGAAAAACTTCGATCGCTTACCAGACCACAAGGAGTGGAACTACGAAATAAACTTAACAAAAGATGCACCAAAAACGATACCGAGCAAGATCTACCCAATGACACAGAAGGAACTAGAGGAGCTAGATACCTTTGTCGAAGAAGGACTAAGAACAGGGAAGATACATCCCTCAAAATCACCCTACGCAGCACCCTGCTTCTTTCAAAATAAGAAGGATGGCAGCAAACAACTCATCCAAGACTATCGAGAAATAAACAAATACATGGTCAAGGACAAGTTCCCATTACCATGTATCAGCGAGCTCCTTGATGTGTTACAAGGAGCAAAATACTTTAACAAGATTGACATTATCTGGGGATACAACAACGTATGCATCCGAAAAGGAGACGAATGGAAAGCAGCCTTCCTAACAGCAAGAGAACTCTTCGAACCGACAGTCATGTACTTTGGACAGTGCAATGCACTAGGCACCTTTAGCCGGATGATGGCAAACCTCTTCCAAGACCAAATACAAAGAAGAGTGTGCATAATCTATATGGACGACATCATAATCATTGGGCGAACATGAGAAGAACTCCAAAAGAACACAATAGAAGTCATGGAGATATTGAACAAGAACAATCTATTCCTCAAAGGACCAAAATGTGTCTGGGAATCATCAAAAGTCCCAGTACTAGGATAT
>JACXWH010006837.1:0-16277 GCA_018093805.1 Macrocybe sp. IBSDJ1 | reverse complement strand
CAGCCTTGAGATCGACGTGAACTAACGCAGGAAAATGACAAACCCCGCAAGCAGAGTTCATCGCCGAAATTGCTGCTTGGATTTTTGAGCTAAGCTAAACGTATGCTATAAGCCCTGTGCATTGCGACATGCTCGGCAGAAACGCATACCCCAGATACCTTTTCAACCACACTCCCGAGGACAGCCAATAACTGTAACATTGTCTGCATTTGTGGCGACAGCCGTTGTAGATCGGTCTTTGCCATTCTCAACGCAGCTTTCAAGTCTTCAAGATTATAGGCGGACTGTCGTTCGCGATCGGCGACGACGAACTGGCCGCGGATGGGACCTTTGTCCACCTTGAATTTGAGAACGACAGACGTCTGGTGACTTGTGTCCACACCAGATGCGTTTGTTAGCTGAAAAGATATATCTGAGGGGAAATCTGCCATGCAGGGGTTTCGACAAAATGTGGGCGACTCACCTTGATTTCTGGGCGCTCCTAAGAGGTTGATTTCTGCGTACGCCAGAACATGTCTTTCTTGCCCATGATCCCGGCCGCAAACTGCCGTCACATGCAGTGTCGAACGATTGTTGGCATAACTAGAGGCCCTGGTGTCCGAAAACTCTTTCGAAAGGAACTGGGAACATACATACAATTGAAAATGCTCTTCCCACTTAGGGGATCGTTCGCCCCGGCCGCTCAACTTGGTCTGATATTCTCTTCCATCTACAGACAGAGAGAGATAATACTGTATTCCTCTCCTGTGTGGCTTGGGTAACTGACGAGAAGCGACGGCTTTAAACGAAAACCAGTCACAACGGCGTATAGCTCGCAGACCAGAAAAAGTTACTCACCGGTGACAGTTATCAGTGCTTCTAATTGATTCGACGATCTAGGTAGTGGTGCAATCGTATTCTCAGAGTATGACCGTGAGCCCGTAGTGCGAACAACACCTACCTGTCGTTTAGCATTGCGAGAGATGTCAATCAGTGAGAGTGCAAGGGACGGGAATAGGGTAGGGACGGTTACAAATACGTCGTTCTCCTCATGCCGGTGTTGTGGGTGCCTACTGCCTACGGTCTGCACGAAGCTGCCGCACGGAATACACGTGCGAATGAAAATCGGCAGCTGTCAACATCAGAAAACGTAGTTAAAAGCTACGATTGAGACCCATGTTGTTTGACAACGACAAACGTCTGTTCTAATTGAATCAGACTGGTGAGCGTGCTCGTATGCCATTACATGATTGTCTGCCCAACTGTCCCGGGGAGAATAAAAAGCGGCAAGGATTAACAACTCATTCCAAACCAGAATGATGGAACACGCAGAAGAAGCAAGGGCAGATGACTGGACCAATTGATGCAGTCTCCTCCAATTACGGTTGTGAAATGCATGCTGTGTGAGAGGTGATTCTGTTTTACTAGGGTATGTTATGGGCGTACCGCTTCTCAACGTCACAGAACTCCGCCGAAGTCGATACATTCACCAGAAAAGGACTCGTACATTCATGATTGACGTATTTCTATTCTATGAAATTTTCACCGCCTGCCACGCTTCAGTAAAACAAGTAAAGCTCCGATGATCATGATTACTCACCTTCGCATACAACGACTCCACCACCTTGCCAACCTGTTCAAGCGTTGATATTGCGGCGCCATACGTATCCTGACATGATGCCAGTCAATTACTGTTGGTCAATGGGAAAAGAAGAGAGAGGATACATCAGCCTCGGGTTGGTCGAACAACAATAGACACCCGCGTCCTTGATCGAGAACGCCGTGAAGAACCTTGTCAAGAATCATTTGCGACAATCTGACAGATAATCAATAAGTTATATGTCACGGTGTGGGAAAAAGGGAAACATACTTGGCTTCAACTGCCTGTCGACCTTGACCGACTTCCTCCGCAACGTATTCAATCTCGACGACAGAATAGGGCTCAACTATGCGCAGGAGATTCTGTTCGAGAAGCGTGTCATACAAAGCGGCGAGGTGTGAGCGAATCGTTTGGTCGGACGTCAGCTCTAGGAGCAGCAAGTTCTGCAAATGGTTACATAGGAAGAAGATGATGGGATCCATACCATCTTTGTATTCTCGCAAAGCTTTCTCAAAATCTGCCAGATTGCGCTCTTGATGTGCCCTGGCTATGGCTCGCATGCTTTCGACTTCTCGTAACTGCGCATATTTGGCAGCGAGTTTGATAGTCAACAGCGAATTGACATCTTCCGGCTAGTAATGCGTTAATTTACGGGTATGAGCATTTGCTCACGCAGTGCAGGAGCATGTTCGAGACTCCGCTTACGAGGTTAAGCATGACCTTGCACAAGAGCATATACTTCAGCGCATTCAAGGCGGCTTCGTCCCCTTGTGACGACAGGTTTTCGAATGCTTCATAGAAGTAAGAATATGCTGTGGTATAGTCCTTGTCTTCCGCATGCAGGATGCCAGATTGCAAATCAAGAGCAGATTGCAGAGCTGGGGGACAGTATATCGAGTTGGCGGCCGTTCTTGACGACGTCAGGGCAGCCTAGTATGGGTAGAAGTACAGGGGATGAAAGGTAAATATCCAGAACTAGGGCATACTAACCTTTGCCTTCGGGAAGTTTCCGACGCCTCGATAAACTCTGCTCTCCAGAAGGTGGACTTCAGTTAAGATCATCTTATCATCCAGCCGCCTGAGCTCCGTGAGAAGTGTGTCAATCAGCGTTAATGCTTGCTTGTACTGTTGCGCATCCAGTTGGCTGACAAGCAATTAGTGATAAGCGTGCGAGACATCGGAAGAGTGTATGAGCCCACAGTCCGGCCAATCGCGTCTCTAAGCTGTGCTTCAAAAATATCCTCTTTTCACGCTTTGCCCATGCAATATTATCAATGAGAATATCTATCTGAATTTGCAAACTATTTGGAATTGGAGTGAAAAAATCAAGAAGGGTCCGAACTGAATGCAATTGTAGCATCAGATAACTACGGAAGGAGATGCAACGCTTACTGAGCTTCGCCGTTTTGGCCTTCGCTGTGGAAGACATGAACGATCTGGACAATGTGATGACTTCCGCAATCCCTTGAGCATTCCTGTGCTGGCGCGATCAGGACGGTACCACACGAAGGCGAGGGTGCCTACCTCTGGTCCCGATAGAGTTCCCCAAGTTTGACCAGAGCCTTTTCTTGGTCTCTGAGATTCTCCGAGTCGCTTTTACCATGGTCGGCTGGAGGCAACAGAAGGCGGTCTGAGCGAACGGCCTCCCGCATATACCAAGATGTGCTTGCCTGTAGCACTTAGAATCTGTTTGTATATTCGTTCTGCTTCCTTTTGATTCGTTGCGACAACGGATGCTGCCTGATCAAGTAGTTGAGACGAGGAAGACATTGCACAGTAAATTCACTGGAAACGAAGCAGGAAACAAGTTGGTGGATGGTACGCGTCGAGGGCGTGGGAAAATGCAGATGACGCGTCTCCCTCAAACTTGTTCCGTCGTGTAGACCGTACTCTGGATTTCATCTATCACGATGGCCGACGAGCTCGTCCTCCCAATCCCAAATCTCAATCTGTCACAGCAGCTCTTTGTCTTGTCGAATTCAAATTTGTCGAGTCTCCACGAAAATGCGAGGAAAGATCTCTTGGAGGGCGTTCAAGCAGACCGCACGTCTTTCCACTCGTAGCCCGCCTATAAGTCGCCTAACTATATCATACGCTAGAGATGGCGCCGTACTACAGGTTAATCACATCGACGACACCTCCAACACTACCACTGGACAAGGACTTGCTTGAAAGTATGGAAAAGGCGAACGCAGAGGAACTGCAAAAGCTAGATGCAACGTTGGCCGAGGCAGAGAAGACTGAAGGAGAAACGGAGATCTCTGATGCCCTCAAGGCCAGAGCCAATTACCTCACAAGGATTGGAGACAAGGTATACAAAGATCCTTATGACCAGCTTTCGCGCGATCTCAACTCAAAACGCAGGACGGAGCCATAGAGGCACAGAACCTCGCTTTATCGAAGACCCCGGGCCTGGGGTCTCGGATAGATATCGTTCTGACTATCATTCGGATAGGCTTTTTCTTTGGCGACAATCAACTCATTACAACGAACTTACAAAAGGCCGAATCGTGAGCCAACATGATCACTGTTTAAAGGACTCGCTTTGTCAACTCCGACAGGTTAATTGAAGAAGGCGGGGACTGGGATAGGCGAAATAGGCTAAAAGTTTACAATGGCCTTCACCTTTTGTCGGTCCGGCAATTCAAGCGGGGAGGCGAACTATTCGTGGATGCGTTATCGACATTCACGGCATCCGAACTACTTTCCTACAATGATTTCGTCGCCCTTACTGTTATTGCAAATACCCTTACGCTCTCTCGAGTTGATCTCAAGAAACGGGCGCGTCATCCCCTGTCCCCATAGACATTGCATGAGCTGATTTTCTTCAATTTTAGATTATCAATGCTCCGGAAGTAAATCAGGTGCTACCAGAAATGCCTGTTCTTGGCGATTTGGTCAAGAATTTGTACGATTGCCATTACGACAAGTTTTTCCTCGCCTTGGGTACGCCAATTCAGTCCATTGGCTCATGATATTGAACTCCTATCACCGATCAGCCACTCTCGAACAGAATCTCCTGATCCCGTCTCGCATCCTTTCCCCGCATGCCCGGTATTATGTCCGTGAAATGCGAATCTTGGCGTACAGTCAGCTCCTCGAGTCGTACCGCAGCCTGACATTAGAAAGCTTAAGTGCGGCCTTCGGTGTTAGTGTTGAGTTCGTCGACAAGTGCGTTCCTACTTGTTCCCCTTCCTGAACCCATTACGGCGAACTCGACCTTCATTATCTCTACATTATTGACGTCGTTTTTCCTTTCAGCGAATTGTCCCGATTTATTGCGAATGGCCGATTACATTGCTCAATTGATAAGGTGCATGGTATCGTGGAAACCACAAGACCTTCCATCAAGAATGCGCAGTACGAGACGGTCATAAGACAGGGAGACATTCTATTGAACGAGGTTCAACGATTGAGTAAGGTACTATATTAGATATTTCTCGTGTACAGTTTACTTTCTTCCCAAAACACCATGCTCCGAGTTGTCGTTACATCACAACGAAGCAATACAGCATTTTACAACCTTACAGCCCCCCACCGAAGCCGCAGTTTACACAATAGCCTAGAGAAATCGGGCCTTTCTTCAGACCGAGATCCGCGCATCTGCCAGGACACGATGCCTGCTGCCTGTCATTAGGCCGATAATTGATCTCACGAGCCCAGTGAGAAAATTAGCTAGCTTGAAGACAATGTCCAATGCAAGTCAAGACCGTGAACAAATTAGTCAAGAAGTTTCGGTGGTCTACAATGCTGCTGACATCAGAACCAAGATCTAGGGCGAAGACGATCACAACGTTATCAAGACCATCTTTGAGGGTTAGTGCTTACGTATTTGGATTACGCCGGGCTTTGCAGGTATGTATATACAGAGAACGACTCCAACCATTGAGACGCCATTGTCGCCATGGAAATTCGACTTTTCCTGGATTTTGCACGGCGACGTTTCATTTCACGTCATCTGGTGGTTGCGAATAATGCCCACGTCATAGCTAGGCTTGACCTAGTGGTCATTTTCTTTCCTAATGCAGGAATTGTACACCCATTGGAAAGTCGGAGGCCCAGGGAAATCATGCGGGCGTTTCGCCGAACTGTCATAAACATGAATAATATCAAAGGTGTCTGGATATCGGCAAGCCGGCGAGCATTGACAACTTGTGCTAAAAGCGTCTTAGGGTGAGCAAGATGCGAAAGATGCGAAAGAGAAAAATGCTTACTTACGTTGTTTACGATGTGGTAGGTCTCTGGGATATATTCACATTCCGACCCCGGAAAGAAACGCAGGTTCACGCTTAGACTTTGACTAAAAGCATTACCAGCACCACAGACCTTCCATCACATCGGATTTAGAGTGGTGTAATATAACGGAGAATATGAAATTGCCTTTGGGATAGATGGGCCAGCGAACCCGGCATTGACTACCATACATATAAAGAGATTATCAATCTGAAGCACCGACATGCAGTGATCAAGAAGCAGAGCTACCGTTCGGGTGGGCCTTTGTCTTCCGCATATGGCGGATCAAGTGGAACATAAAACACATAGCATCTTGGGTTGTTGAGAATGCATGCGTGGACGGATTGACAAGAAGAATACTGGCGCAGTGTGAATCCACTATTCAAAAGTGGAAAGGACCAACCCTGAGAGACTATGGCGTGTTATTGGCGACGTCTACAGGATCTAGGCGAAGGATATTTGAGAATTCGCCGACAGACAACGAACGCAATGAAAGCACGAAGAAATCTCACGTCAAACAATTCATTTTCCAGATGTAATCATCCGGCAAATTTTGTATAAGTGACTGTCACTCTTCTATATCAAAGGTAATGTCGATGAGTACCTGACGGAAAATAAAGATGTCATATACGTACATCTATAACTAGCGAACAAAACCGAAAAGCGATTCATAGATCTGTTGTGCATGGTTCAGGCCACCACAGCTCAAATCAAAGTCCAGGCACCTATGAATTGCCTGTGGCGCTTTTTGCGAATGATAGCATAATTCCCTCATGGAATTGTTATGACCTCAAAAGATGAACGACGGCATATCAAGCAGGTTTAACCTTCGCCACGTGAACTATATGTCTCACGCACCACACCATGGTCGGCCTTAGGAGCGTTGAGAGCGTCGTCTAGCAAAGGGTGTCGTAGGATCGTCTGAGGTGGCAATGCATATGCACGGCGGGAGGTTTGATTAGGCGGGGCGGCAGTATCGCTGACGAAAGTATCAAAAAAGGACATGGCTGTCGTGACTGTCAGACCAATTCATTGGCTAAAATATACAGGGAAAAATGTCCGACGTTGCGTTCATTTTCTTGGAAGGACAATAGGACACGATAGTTTTCGTTGGCCAACAATGGCAGGATGAACCGAACCTTGTGACTTGCAATGCAGCGTTATCTCTGATTAGATCAGTTGACTATGAAAATTGAGACAGCTGGATGCAAGACGCAGAGGCTTGCCACAACATGACCAGAGAACATCGCGGGGACGCATAGCCAGATGGAGTTTAGCGATGTCAGACGGTTGGCCTTCTGGTTCAACAGTATCATCGCACCGGAAGAATTCGAAATGCAGCCCACAATCGGAGGAAAGAAGTCCCATAGAACCCATGCAAGAGCCGTTACGATGTACTGAATAGCACCGTGCATCCCGCATGTTACATTTTCGGGAAGCCTTGTCAGGATTCTGGGGGGCCAGTAGCTTCTTCATATCAGTTGACGATGAAGCACCTGATTGCCAAGCATTGCATGGTCATGATCATGTTGGTATCTACCTAAAACAACACCAATCATAGGCATGGAACTCTTGATTCATGCGGTCGGTGCAGACGAAGATCTCCGGAAGCTATGAGACTGCTGAAATCATCACCGATGAACCGGCGGATGGAGTGATGGAAAGGTAAAAAGAGACGCATATGAGTGCTGTTCGGAGTCCACAATTCCGGGCAAACAGGAGCAAAAGGGTCAAAGATGCCTTCAATAACCATTTCAGGGCGAGAAGGAGAATCCCGGCGGCTGGAACCTGCTTCCATTCTTCTAGCGTGCGGCAAATTGCCGCAGAACAGAACCGAATATTGCATTCGCCGTAGAAATTTTTTTTGCAGATGCGGCCAGAGCATAGCATAATGGTGGCGGTACTCCAAGTGCAAATCCAAGCGCGGTCGCGTTGTCGCGCCATCCGAAGGAACTGACATCGGCCTCGGCAACCTCGGTTTTTCGGAGGGCGTCAAGATCACCGTTTCTTACTTCCGTTGCCCTCAATGGGCATGAAAATGCAGATTTACAACAGAAATGTGGAACTGAATACTAATATATCTCGTTATTCGCAGGTCCTGCTTTGGCAACCCTGCACTATGTAGGGTAGCTGACTAGCAGGTTGACAAGATCATCACAAACCTGGCTTGATAATTCAATTTATTTGGGACCTGATCAAGCGCCGAGAAAGGTCAGCTGAATACCTCTTTGTGCCTACTTGATGCTCGTCTAACTCTCAGCCTAATCCATACTGGATACATGAGACACGATCCATCCGCCGGATGAAATTAGTACTAGTGCCCCAGCAATGGTAAGCCAAACCGTCATCTCCGGGATGAAAAAATAATATGTTCCGATGGAGAAATTAAGCCGATTCTGGTTTCCTATGTAAGGACCCATTTCAATCCGCTTGAGCCCCTCAATTCGATACCTTCCTCTCCTCGCTCCTTCTCTCCCTCTGGTGCTCGCCGTTTTCGTCCCGAACGTCACTGCCCACGCCATACGACTTGTTTCGGGAACGAATATCGCTATGCAGCTCTTCGGCGAGATACCAGAATATCTCATTGAATGGATCGAAAAACAGGAAATGTTCTGGGTCGCGTCTGCACCGCTCAATGCTGAGGGACACATCAATATCTCTCCCAAAGGTGTCGCCGGGACCTTTCATATCGTCGACTCTCGCCGCGTTTGGTACGAGGACCTCAGTGGCTCCGGTAAATGAACACCGCTCTGCAGACAAGTCATCTGCTCATGACCCGAATAATTATTACCAGGTGCTGAGACTATCTCTCATATCCGGGAGAACGGAAGAGTGACTGTACTCTTCAATGCCTTTGAAGGGCCGCCGCGGATTGCCAGGCTGTATTGCAAAGGTTAGTCTCTCTTCTTTCACAAGGTCCAGAAATGGGGAATATCATTCCCATACAAGCAGACATTGATTCGTCCTGTTGACGCCTGCTTCCTTTTCCTCGTCATCGTCTTAGGTTCCGTGTATGAATTTGGAACGCCCGAATACGAAGCCCTCCTGCCTGCTGCCAGCAGACACGCAGGTTCCCGCGCCGCCATCGTTCTAGACGTGTACAAAGTCGCCACGGTACGTTAACGCTTCTGGCGTCTCCTATTCCCGCCAACTTTTCGGTGATCTCCAAGTCGCTAAGACTTCCTTTTTTTTCATCTTTTCCCCATGCCGCGATAGACATGCGGATATTCTGTGCCTTTCTATGAATTCAAAGGCCACCGAGTACAGCTCCTCCAATGGGCCGCCCAGCGGGAGGACGTCGACCGTCGCAACGAGCTTTCTCGTACAGCCCACCCTACTTCCACGACCACGACCGTCACGGCCATAGCAAGCGCCGGCGTCCGTGGTGACAGCAGCAGCAGCGGTGGCCCGGGAGTCCCATTGGGCTTCTCCTCGGCGACGTCTCCTCGCGTGCTTCCGAACACTGGGCTCAAGAAGTGGTGGCAAGAGCGTAACACGCGGAGCCTGGACGGCCTTCCGGGCCTTGCGTCCGCGCACACGTCCAACAAGGTATTCTGGCACAACCCTGTGCATGTGGGCAAGAAGGACTCGTTCGCACCACTTTCGTCATCCTCCACCTCCATGCGAGCTTCCTCGCCTCCCAAGGCCGAGCCCCACCTTGTCAAGGCTGATAACACTATTTATCTCGGACCGGCGGACGCGAGGCTCGTCTTCGCGTTTCTGCTCGGCGTACTTATCACGGCGTTCTACCATCGCATGATGTACTACTTCGGGGACGTCTTGGTTCCGTCATAGTCATCGATCGAACTTGTTCCGCGGTCGGATTCCTTTCCGCGTTAGCATCATGCATCTCTTTAACTCCTCTTTCCGTCTACAAGTCTAGGCCTGACATCTATTTATCGACATGCTTCTCAACAGCCTGGCGAACTCCTGTACTACTGTTTCTGCATCTTGGTATCGGTTTTTATCACTATTTCCTTTTCAACGTCAATCCAATATCCTCGGTACTGTACTGTCTAATGTCTGTCATAGTATACTAATATTTTCATGTCCTTTCGCTAATGCACACCCTGCTGTATTCTCAGTCAGACCACGAGAGAGGAAGAAAAGAAAGGTAGCTTTGATTTCAACTTTCAAACCATTCTGAATAGTAATAATACATACATTGGCTTGTACAACAAGGGAGAAAGGAAAGGGAGTCCATATCTCGACAACAGGACCGAGGACGGATAGATGAAGGGAAGGGTACAAGGAAATACAACGAGACACAGTACACAACCGAGAAATAGGTTTAGGACGGGAAAGGAATAGATACCTGACGGGATCGGCATGAGAATGAAGGGTGAATGAGATGGAGTTTAGGCGGGCAGTGGAGCCTGGCGAAAGGTACATGAGGAAGGCGGACGGAACTGCAGGAAAGACAAGAATGATCCTTCCGATTCGGACGTCGACGGTCGGAAGGAAATGAGAAAAACGAGCGACTTGGCGAATTCTGGGACAAAAAAAAAGGGCATGTGGAGATCACAAGAAGAGAAGAGAAGACGAGAAATCCACAAAATGCCGAAAAGAAAAAGAAATCAGATAGGTGGGAAGGGCAGCGTGTAGTAGAGCGAGCCAAGGAGAGGATGATCAAAAGATAAAACATGATCGTTGCCAGTCACCCTCGCTGTGAATAACAAGGAATAGACGGGAGAAGGACAACCTGTGGGTAAGGGAGGAGGAAATGAAATAAGAGAAACGACATCAAACGGGTTTGGTAAGCGCTCTGTGACGCATGGAGATGAAAGACATGTAATAATGATGGGTGGCTGGTGCGTGTTGGGGGCCGCACGCTTCTGAGAATCGGAATCGTTGGATCGACCGTAGCGAGGCGACACCATGGGAAAAATAGGGGAGAAAAAGAGGAAAAAAGAAACCTTAAGAAAGATAAGAGCAGAAGAGAAATGACGAAAGAGGCACGAGGCCTTTGTGATCTGTCCACCAAAGAGAGAAGATAAATGTCCCTTGACGTATTTCGCCTCGGAGTAAGGCTGCTCCCGCCTTGACCATCGGACAAATAACGGAACGGCAAATAACGAGAATGTTGATGGACGTGTTCATGTTCGTGGGTGCAGGACTGTGTCCAAGAATGATCGATGCAATCGGTTGGTGGTGGTCGGTCTACTCCGTGATGCGGATGCGGAGATGGGATGGCGGATGTCGGAAAACAGAGTTTCGTAAAGCGGAGGGAAGAAAAGTGTGGTTACATGATACTGTGTGAGGAGAAACTTCAAATTGGGTTTGATCCTTCCAAAAAAGAGAAAGTCATTTGTGGAGCCGTGTGGTGATGGGGGAACGTGGAGGAATCTTGGTAACTTGTGCTTGCGATTGGGTCCAAATCCGAAGGGTAATCAATCCATGTCCATTTCCATCTCCAGGCCGTCCCATTCCGACTCGTTCTTCCTGACATCGTCCTCCCGCTTGAGTGATTTCCGTCCCCTCTTCGCGCTGCCATAGCGCCCGGCGAACTTGGATAGCACGGGCTTGTATTCGCCTTCATCGATGTCGATCTCAATGCTCTCGTCGTCATCGTACATCATACCACCGTCATCTGCGTCCTCCTCATCACTGCGGCTGCCTGGAGCCGAAGCTGAACCAGACCTGGAGCGCGACTGTGAAGATGTCGATATGGAGCGGAGCGACGATCGCGGAAGAGACCATCCTCCCCCGCTCGTTCCTGACCGCTCATCTGAGTGGGCGAATCCGCTTGACGAAGTCCATGACTCGGATGTGACACTGACGCTGCGATAGCCCATGAAAGAATCCGCAACGACGCTTCCTGCAACAAAGCGGTGGTTGTTCGGGACAGGCACCGGTATGGATGGTGTGCCAGTGCTGTCGTCGACCACGACGACGGCTGAGCTGTGTCCTGTTGAGACTCCGACAAGGCCTGGGCGAAGCTGTGTTATGCCGCTGGATCCGTTCGCAGTTGCCGGGATCGAGTAGTCGTGTAAACGCGGCCCGGACGAGTTGGAACGGTAGTAACCGTTTCCTGACGGAACTGAGCTCGATATCGGTCGAGCAGGATATGATACTGCAGTTGCGACGTTGCTCTTCGACCCATTGGGAGTCGCAGAAGACGGAGATCGGGACGTCGTCGCGTCTGTCTTGGGCAACGACCCGCCTGACAGAAAAGAAGGCCAGAGAGAGCGATCATCGGGCAAAGAAGTGCCGGTTGCCGACGGTGACAGATGTGACAGAATTGCAGCAGCCTATAAGAGATGTCAACAGCAGCGATTCGTTCAGTTCTTTGCGTCGGGGATGAGTCGGCCGGACCGCGAAACGAACTCACCTCAAGCAGCTGCACCTGCTGATGCTTACTGAGGACGAATTTGGATGCTTCGCGCCAGTGAGGAGTATGTTCCCAGCGGTGCTTAATGAGGCAAGATGGATGGCGGTAAATCTAGTGCGAGGGCGTGTGCGTACTTAGACCAAAAGTAGGCAAGCGCTGATAGCGGAGGGCGACATGCCTTGGAGCAGCTCTCACACTTGTGGTCAACACCTCGCCTTCTTCCGTTCTTGCTGATAGGGATGGGAGTAACGTTGTTACTCTTAGACTCGCTGTCGCCAGTCGAGCTGGACTGCTGAGGCGTGTTGATCCCATCGCTCGGCAGCACATTAAACGCCTCCATTGCACCATTACCTGTTAAGGACAGGGAAGCCAGTGCGGAGGCGGCACTTTGCATGATGACTGGCCTAGATAAGATATAAGACACATCAACAAGCTATTCATGGCATAACTCAATCCCTCAAAGCAGAGAATGAAAAGGCGATGAAAGTTGAGAAAATAAAATACTATGCTAAGCGAACAATCATGGCACGAACATAAATAGAAATAAACAAATTCATGAGAAGACCAAAATTTGGACACGTACGATGGCCTGTTAGCAGCGTCGCGAGCGTCGCTCAGCCGCCGGCGGGTCTTGCCCGTCGACGAGAGACGTCGATGATGCTTGTTAGCACTGCCGGCCCCGACACTGACAGAAAGGGTCGCCAAAAGATGATCATGGGAAATGCTGTCGACTATATTGTCGCCCGGACTGCCCGAGGAAGTAGGCTGTTGGGAGATCGGTATGGGGGCGGCATCCGCTGTAGCGATGGAGAGTGAGAGCAGGCTGGCGGCGGCGTCGGATTGCTACGCAAGAACGAGAAACGAGTGGATGAGAAAAAAAAAATTCCGGCTACAACGACTAACAGCACCAGGACCAAAACGACGTACAGAAAGCGGTGCTTGGAGGAGTGTCATTAGGCGAGCTCGAAGACGGTCGTGGATGCAGAGAGAGATGTGGGCATTCAAGGAGAAAGGAATACAAGGCGGTGGTCGGATTTACAGGCAGCTCATCGTACAGGTCGAAAAAGAATTGGCTCAGGGCAACAACATGTGCTTGCCAAATTTTTTATTTATTCTTTCCTACTTCCTTTTTCGGCTGTCTGACTCTCCCCGCCGTCTAACACTCCCGCATCCCCGCATGTCCCTCAGCTGCCCGTATATCGCCGTCCTTGGATTGCAGTGCCAGCAGAATGCCGTAGCTTAGCATTCTCGATTGTGGTGCCAAAACGCCGGCAAAAATTGTTCATTTCTGTCGGAAAACTTTCACGGCAATGACCCTGGCTCTGCATGAAACACGTCAGGCCAAAACACAACAGCCCGTCGACCACCTTCCATCGATGTTCAAGTCTATCGTTTCACGATTGATATCCCAATACCCCGGCTCTTTCACGGTCCATAACTGACAATTGTTCAACGAGCAATGATCCGCGCCTTTTCTCCGCAGATTTCGAGGTTCGCTCTTCATGGTTCAGCCTGGAAGCTGCCGGTCTTCTTTCTTCCTCCATCATCTCCGGGTCTCTCCGCATATCCATCACTTTCTCTCTGATCAAGATTACATGCACACCAAAGAAAGAAAAAAGAAAATCCATGTCCATGTTTCCTGTCTTACAAAGCCACAAATGCCAGTCTCCTTCTGTTTTAGCCTAGGTTCCGTGCCTTCAGGAAAAAATTTCTGCTTGCATGAATTCGGATTCTTGGCCGACGATGGGGCGCTCGTCCATGCCGGCCGCACTGGACGGAAAGATGGCTTAGCCGGTGATATATCTCAGTCCGCCATCATCATAATAGCGAAACGCGCACCCATGACGTGGAAACATATGCAGATCCTCGCGGCTGGGCGACGCAATCAGACGAAGCCGCAACCCCGAGGAAGGTTTCCTCGTTTTCTATACGGTTCAGTGCAATGGCACCGCATTGGTGACGTCGGACATAGTTACAAGGACGAAAGTCAGACATTTTGCCGTAAGCCTCTGCGTTTCTGCGTCTTGACCGGAGAACATTACCCTTGCAGTCGATTTCAACTGAGCTGTTCTGAATCATCCTCTTCGTCCTGTGAAGTCGCCTGCCTTTCCGCCCGATCAATACTTACAGAGAAAGAAGTAAGAAGCTGTGGTGGCGACTTCAGTTCACCAACAACAGCAGGTTCGAGTGAAAAGAGAATAAGGCCATAGTCGTCCCCCAAAAGTCGTCGCAAATATCAGTATCGAAAGGAACCGTCAAGAAATAGCCCTCATCACTAGTATGACAGACGGTATCGATTCCAGAAGTTCACAAACACGAAGGAACTGCGCGGAACACTCGAATTTATTGATTATTTCTTCCATGACAGGTTCAAGCCTTCAAAACCGCTACAAGTTCCGTGAAGGAACTAACAACGACGTCGAACTCGCCACCGTCCTTCTTACTCTTGACATCCTGAGGTCCTTCACCTGGACGCGGAACGTATACCGTCCTGAGGCCTAGAGCAGCCGCGGCTCGCACGTCGAAGTCATGCGCCGCGACCATTGCACACTTCTCTGGCGGTAGGGAGAGGTGGTGCGCCACTCCGAGGTAGGTCGTTGGATTCCTGAAAACGTAAAATGTGAACCAACGAACCCAGGTAAGAGCAGGGAGAAGAGAAAGCATGTGGGACTTGACGCACGGCTTGTATGAATTGAAGAGTTCTCCCGAGAATATAGTGTCCCATGGTAGATTGCCATACCGGGCCTGGACGAATCAATGATGCGTTACGGATCGTTATAATTATCCGTGGGCATACCAGATCTATGAGCAGTCGCATATTGCCGTTGGACAAGGTGGTGATGATCAGTGTCTTCTTCAACGCATTTAGTCCCTCTACCACGTCCGGCCAAGCTGTGAAGAGAAAAAAGTGAGAATGATTGTAAAGCATTGATCGTTCCAACGCACGCCTCAATCTGTGCCAGACATTATTTAGATTACGCCTCTCGGCCTCATCCCATCGTCCGCCAACGTGAGCCCACTTAGAACTCAGCATCGCGTCCAGAATCTTTGCGGTCAAAGACAGTGATCAATCGAGCCGTGGCTTAATGGCGAGGCAGCAACTCCAACCTGTCTGTGCATGACGTCGACGCTTGCGGCTCCAGATCCGCCGTCGGCAATGCGCTTGCTGCGAGCAGAGAGAAAATGAGCGTTTCAGTGCATAGTCCAAGAGGAATGTGAATGACTTACGTTTCAGCGAAATACTCCGTCCTCCAGTGCTGAGCAAACTCTTCCCAGTCCACCGAGCCTTCCTCTGAGCAGAATCCGCAACGAAAAATAAAGGATTCAGAGTCATCAAAGAACACATTTTGGTATGCGATAGCTGACCGATCGAATGCTTCTTGCCGAGTTCGCGCAGTTCGTCCACTACGCTAGAGCGCCAGTCCACGACCGTGCCGAATACGTCGAAAATGAGCGCCTCAACACCTTCCATCTGAGGAGGTCCGATTATCGTGTCTTGATGAGATGAGGGCGAAGCGGACAGCGATGGGTAGTGGAGATGGCATCGCTTGGGAATTTGAAAAGGCAGCTTTGCAAGGTCTTGGAGGATAATCCGAGACTTTGCCGTGCTTCATCTTACACAATGTCCCCTCGCAGTTCGTGATGAGGAGTCGACGGCGATCTGTCACGAACGTTAACGGTGATGAAAAATGGCAGACTTGTCTCCCATCTTCAATGGGACGCTCGCCCCCTGCACATCACTACGCCGTTCTTGCACCGCGGTTATGACGCATATCAGGCTTTAAGTAACCGCAGGAGTAACACTTTCCCACTTTTCAGACTTTTTGTAGGGATAGACAGACCTGTGGTCCACCAGCACGAATGGCGCCCGCCGCAAACCTGAGCGCTGGAGTCCTTAACGACGCTGTCGCTTGCATCACCTCTCTGGTCCAGTTCCTTTGGAGGCGCCTCTCTTCTGTGCTGACGATCGTCCTATTCACGTCGGCAATACAGCCTCACCACTGAATGATACCAGCAGGGGAAGCGCCGTTATCTTCAATGCCCGAATTGATGCATACATCAACCATGTCTTGACCGAACGGGGCTCTTCCGCTGGCGTCGCTGTGGCCGTCGTGAAGAAAGGGCCTGGGGTTG
>JACXWH010006705.1:0-19712 GCA_018093805.1 Macrocybe sp. IBSDJ1 | reverse complement strand
TGTAGAGCGGTCCGCCGTCAGGTTTCGCGGATGTCGGCGCGACTCCTAGCTTCTTGCAGAGAGCTTCGATGTCCGGATACTCAATCCATTCCGTCCGGAATGGAAGGCCCTTGTAGTTGAGACAATATCTAAAGCCGATGGGATTTATTCAGAAGACAAGTACCATCTTATCAGTGGTGCTCGCCTAGTTTTCCAAGTATTCGGGGACCAGGCCGAGCCTGGAATCGTGGATGGGATGTCATAAAATACAATGGTGTTCGACATGTCGTGGAAAAGTGTATCCGGGGAAAGTCGTTACGTCGTCTTTTATATCTGTCGATAGACGAGTACGCGCAGTCCGTTGCATTGTTCTCACCGATCGCAAAATCTATCAGGTGAGCTATCAGACAAACTCGGGATATAGTTTTTCATTAATATTACGATCACGATGTACGGTTTTCCAGACTCGATTGCGCTCGGTAGCACTGATCGTGTGACGAGCTGTGAGTTGGGGCAGAGGCAGAGTAGGAAAATTTTCCCTCACGCCTTCCGTGCGCGGGGGGGGATGTGTCAGGTGCTCACTCATCTGGACGCTGGATTCTGCTTCCTTCGTTTTGCAGAATCTTGCGCTCAACGCAGGCTTTGAACGAATGGCTCGGGGGGGGCATTTGGAATCAAATCGTGTCGAAAAGAATTTGTGCATCGCCCAAAAACCGATACCCCGATTGTGGATCCCACCAGCATGACACTTAGATCGACCACTCAGGCTGCTGCTCGAGAGACTAATTACAGATGGCGCACTTTCAACGGAACAACCAGCAATGCTACAAAAATCGGTTTTTCTTGTCGAGCCATCGAGGAAGAATGCAGCATCGTCAACGTGTTTAATTTGAGATTCCATGCATCCACCGGAGGCGCAGCTTAGAATTGCGGTTAAAGATCCATGACGTATCGAGGCATACAGCGCGAGTCAGTTATAGCCCAGGAGACCGTTGTGCTGTCGCAATTCAAGAGGGGCACGAATTCGTGTACATCGTCCGATGACGTAGACGTCGAATCATCGGCGTCATTTATCTCGCATCCCGCCGCCGAGGACGGGACGAGGGTTTTCGTCAGCCTGAGGGACGGCGAGCCGCCAGATGACGAGCTCGTGTTTCGGTTCAAGCTGGAAGAAGCGGTGCCGCTGGCGCTGTATCAGCTCGCGTTCTTGGGCCTGGCGATCAGCGCGTACGAGCGCGAGTATCGGAGCTCCGGGTGCTCTGCGACGGGGCAAAACTGGTTCTGCCAGTCGTTGGCAAACTTTCTTGTCGACAGGCTCGATGGGCAGATAACGTACGGACGGCGCGAGAGCAGCGATAATCGGTTAAAGTTCTTGACGCCGATTTCTGAGCGCTTGCTGGTCGATATTCTGAGGGATCGGTATCTCCAGCTTGTAGGCGCGTTTTACGACAAGGTTCGGAGCGCGGACGCGTTGCTTTTCTTTTTGTGTGTGTGTCTTGCTCTGGTTGATGCGCGTTTTTGACAGGTCGCCAGTGAGCCGGAAAACATGCGCTCGAAAGCGCTGGAGCGCAGGCGCCAAGAAGATGACGTTCCGCGGACTAGGACCATCGAGAGTGCAAGATTGCGTGATTACGCCGATCGAAGATTTGACACGATTGATGAAAGGCTGAATGGGATAGACGCCAGATTAAATTCATTGGACGCGGCTGACGGAAGAATGTTCTCAGCCGCCAATCCAGATGACCATGCCGAT
This sequence comes from Macrocybe sp. IBSDJ1, assembly GCA_018093805.1. Taxonomy (NCBI): domain Eukaryota; kingdom Fungi; phylum Basidiomycota; class Agaricomycetes; order Agaricales; family Callistosporiaceae; genus Macrocybe; species Macrocybe sp. IBSDJ1. Next base: position 17,980 of record JACXWH010006705.1, on the reverse strand, counting down.
AGCTGTGGTGTTCAATAAAGTAACTGAATGACATAATCGTACTGGGAAGGAGTATCACGTGAAAAAAACGCTGTCGTCTTCCAAACTCGATGGCGAGTCTCTCATATGTCGAGATCCCGGCCTGCGCGACGCTTCTAGAGAGCGCGCCGGAGACGCCCTCGTCGTCGCCAGGTAGCCCACGTAAAAGCGGATCCAAGCGCAAATTCTCCGCGTCCGATATCCGTCCTGCCAGCAAGATCTTTACCTCCCTTCCTGAACCTACGCCGGCACCGAGTCCTGGGCCCGGGACGACGCGCCAGCGCGGTGCGTCGACCATCTCATCATCGTCGTCGTCGTCGACGCTGCCTTTGACGAATGCGTTCTCGCTTCTCCCGCAGCTGCTGTTCTCGTCCACGTTCGGCGGGGTGCCGAGTGCCGGAGACGGCGGAGCGTCTGCGGGCGGCGCGGGAGGGGACGGTGCGGATGCGATGGGTGCGGGGCGGAAGGTCGCGGCGTCTGGGGCGGCTTCGGCGGGGACAGCGATGCAGCCGTTGTTGCTCACGACGCGCGATCCGTTGTCTCTTCCGACGACGTCGACCAATTTCAAGCGCTTCGTGGAGCGCGTTGGGCCGATTTTTTGGTTCCAGGATCGTGTTGAGGAGATCGTCATGTGGCGTCGCGGGCCCGCTGTGACTGGTGTCTGGATCGCCGCGTACGGCTTGCTTTGTGCGTTGCGCTCTTTTTTCTTTTTATGTTCTGGTTGCTCATGCTTATTGCTCAAGGTTATTTCCCAAAGTTGGTGTTTTTGCTTCCGCATATAGTGCTTATTGGTATCATCCTTGGGACGTATCCGTATCCTTTGGACTATCTCTCGCAGCATGCGCCGGGCTCGCGGTCCACCCCACCTCCGCCTCCACCACCACGCCCGACAGAGGGCTCTGTGAACTGGCAGGCCAACTTGCAAGCTATACAAAACATCATGGGCTTTGTGTGAGTTTAACTTATTTTCTCATCCTTAACACAAAAAAGAAAAAAAAGCTTCATGTGCGACTTGCAGCGCAGACGCGTACGACTTTGTCCAGCCTTGTATGCGCCACTTTCAGCTCTCGCCGGCGCATTTTCCTACCTCTCCGTCGTTCTTTGTGCCGAGCCCGCTGCCTGAAGCGAAACACGGCCCTGCTGAGCCGCCGGCGCCGGCGCCGGCTTCGAATCAGCCGTCGCATTTTTCGTCTCCGCCCTCTCCGCGCCATAGTCCCGTGCTGTCGCCACGGCATGCACGCGTCGCGTCGCTTTCGCAGGCGCAGACGCAGTCGCTTCCTGTGACGTCGGCGCCTTCGCCCGTTCCAACGCGCGAGGCGCATCACCCGCATGCTCATCCTTCCCCACCCTCTCCTGCGCCAGCGCCCGTCACGCCCCAACCTCATAATTATTCGCCGTATCCTCCATATGTCCTTTTGCTCCTCATCTTGACGTTTCCGCCTCTTTTGATGATGGTGTCTAGTCCGTATTTTCCGACGAGGCCGGTCGCGTTTGCGGCGGGCGTGCTGCCGCTTGGTGTGACGCATCCTTGGGTGCGCAGCTTTGTGTGGCCGATGGCGCCGGTGATCGTCCCTTGTATCGTCGAGTCGTCGATCAGGGTCTGGCTACACCTAGTTCGTACGTGGCAGGCGAAAATGGAACTCTTTCGACGGTGGACACGAAAATTCAAAAAGCCACCGCAAGAGGCAGAAGAGGAAGCGCCACCGATTGACGAGCCCGATCTCGCGCTGTACGAACAGGACGTGCCGTTCAAGACGCTCATCGAGCGCGTCCTAGATGATGACAGGCTCACGGATGCGTGCTGGCGTGCTGAGATGCGTATCGTTGAGCTGTGGGAGAACGAGCGCTTTGTTGGTCATACGAGCAGTATCACGGCTAGTGGACCAGCGGGGCTCGCCACGGGCGCTGCTGGCACTGGTGCGCAGGGCTCCACTCCTGCTCCTGCGAGTTCGACTGCGACGGGTGCGGTGGGGACGAGGCCGTTGTCGCCGACCTCTCCGCCGCCGCCGTCGCCCACGCTGACGAGTTTTGGGTTCGGGTCGTCGGTGATGGGTTCGGCGTCTGTATCGTCGTTGACGAGTGCGGCTGCTTCGATAGCTGCGAGTGGCGCGGCGGGAACGGGAACTCCGCAGCGCAGGTCGACGTTGCAAGGGGGGAGCGCGTCTGCTGGTGTGGGTGTGGGCGTGGAGTCGGGTGCGGGCGGATGGAGCAAGATGAATTTGAAGCCGAGCGAGCGGGCTGGGTGGTCGAGGGGCCGCGATGGGTGGGGTGGGATCGGGAGTGGGAGCGGTGGGGAAGTGAGGTCGGCCCTTTTTGTTTTACCTTTTTGTTCAAGTTCTGACGTATCTCTTTTTTTTTTTTCGTTGGTTAGCAGCAATCTCACGTTTTCGCTCGCGCCTGGGTGGAGATTCGTCGAGACGGAGGGATGGCGCAAGGACCGTAAGGCGTCTTGGGCATTTGGCCCCGAGGCGTCGTCGTCGCTGCACAATCCGGATTACATCCGGGAGTGGACGGAGATGACGGACGCTGGAGAAGAGTCGAGCGAGGCGACGAAAGCTGTCGGTGCGTTGGGCTCGTTGTTGTGTTGCCTGTGTGTGCTTTTGTTGCGAAATAAGCTGAGTTTCTGGTTTTTTTTTTTTTCAACTTTCAGATGGTTGGGTGTATACGAACGATATGTGGGCCGATCCGAGGCCGGAGCCGTACGTCTATCCGACTGGAAGTGGGAGCGTTACGCGAAGGAGACGCTGGATACGCCGGATTTGGTATCATCATGATGATGGAGGGGGTGGGAGTGTTGGAGTTTAGGACTCGAAGATGTGAGCTTAAAGCCTAGTCTTGTTCGAATGCATGGTGTGTGGGGACGTCCTGAATGTATGTATGTACATGTAGAGCGCGTCGGAAAATGGAAAATGTAGGGTGTATGTATGTATGTGTTGGGTGTTTGTGTTGTATGGTGTGCTTGGGTCGTGCAGGCTCCAAAAATTTTTGTTGTGTGTGCAGACTTTAGAGCATGATACATGATGCGTGACCGGGCAGCAGACGCGCTGGTTGTCTTGTCGTGAAACGTTGTCCTCGGTCTGGACGAGATGAGCGCGCGTTGGACGCGTTGACATCCAAATGTCACGGTGACCTGCGTGCTTTTTTTTTCCTTTTTTTTTCTTGTTTTTTTTTTTTTTTGACCCTTTCTTTGCCGTTTCTCGCGAGGATGGCTCTGGCTCTTTGAATGCGATGCTTTTGCTGTGCTGATATGTGCTGCCTGGGTTGGTGCTACGGGCGTTCATGAGGACGAGGGGTTCCGGCCTTTGGTTTGAATTGTGCCGCCTGGGCTCTGTTCTCTCCGAGTCATTCGAGACCGCTCGGAAAGCGACAAGCAAAGAGGAAAAAAAAAGAAGGAAACCGAAATTAATATCGTAATATCGTCTTTGCTTCTCCAGACCGTCGAGATGCGGGTGTGCAGAGACGGCTGAGATTCTTACTTATCAGGGGGGACGATGTAGTTGTGAATGAAACGAATTTCCAACTCTTCGCACTTTGACTATGCTAGTGGTCCGAGGAAGTTTTGAAAGAAAAAATGTCCTGATTGCGGTGAGACAGACGTCTAGGTAGACAACAGATAGTAGCTATCGAGGCGTCTGCTAAGACGTACGTAGCAAGAATGCATCAGGTATGACGATGCATCGCGCGCATCGAGAAAAACCGTATCTTCCAGCGGGGGCGCACAAGACGAACAGATCGTTCACTGGGAGCCCGAAGACGTTGACTGTTCTTGCGACAGGTACTTGTCGAATCCTATTTCGGCGTTGATACGCGCCATTCGCTCTTTGTCTTGCTCCGACGTCCTACTCGTATCTCCAAAGGCAACGTCCATCTCCTATAAAACGGCCATGAGTCTGTCGGATGCAAGGCGTCGCATGGATCTTTTTCTTTTACCGACCTCCAACGAATGTCCTGCCGTTTCTGGGATGGTGAAGCAGTACGCCGATCCCAAGAAGCACCACACAGCAAAGCTTCAAGCATGATTAGATGGATAAAAAACATTTCTCTCAACATGGGAAATGGCGTACAATATGTAGGTACCGAATTTCAGGTTTTTGAGCATCGTCGGAGTGGCCATTCCGACTGAGCGCCGCGGAGATGCATCAGCAAGAAAAAAAACCTTTCCACATCAGGTCAAAGTGTATTGAACGAACCGATGAACGAATTGATCCAGCTGCTAGAAGCAGCCACGGAAAGGCCCTTGCTCCTGACTCGGAGTGGGAAGATCTCTAAAAACAAAAAGAGGTTCATGTTGCGAGAACAGCCGATTGAGGGTGTGGGACCAACCAGCGCAAAGAACCCATGACACGGGTCCAAAGGTCATCGCGAACGAGATGGCATAGAGCCAGACAAAGACACATGCAACCCATCCCGCGGCCTGAGCGGGTTTCGGCGGAGCAGCGAGTCAAACTAGGTCCAATTCCGTGCACGCCGAGGCTCACCTTATGCGACGACCAAGAATCTTCGTACAATCCGCTCAGGATGGCGATGATGATGTGGCAGGTTCCCTGGGAATCGCAAATTGAATTGTGTTGGATGAAAGAAAGCCCGCGGAATACGAGATACGATACCATGACAATGGTGCCAACAATCAGCGTCGGCTTGCGCCCCACACCTTGAGATTTTATCTGTCAATCTTATGTTTATGTGAAGCAAAAGGTCCAGCCTCACGATCAAGGTATATCACTGTGGGTACCGTAGCGACTAGCATCACAATTCCCACAACCCCTGTAGCTAGCAAAGAGGTCGTCGTGCCGGACAGACCAAGGCCTTGGAAGATAGCAGGAGCGTAGAAGAGGACCGCGTTGATGCCTGTAGCAACAACGTCAAATCATAGCTGAGAAGGAAATTGAATAGCATCTTACCGTTCCACTGTCTAAACGGGAAACGCCGGTCAAGTTGCTAGGTATGGGGACCGCAAATGAAGACATACTGGAATAACATGATCATGACTTGGGCAGGGTGGGTGAGGTCAGACAGAGACACATTCCAATTTACCTCAGGTAGACAGCTCACCGCCCATCAGGGTCCGTCTGCGATTCGAAGCAGTCTTGAACAATATCGACCATTGGTGCAAGGCGGCGGAGGTCGCGCTCTTCCCCTTCGACTCCGGCTTTTCACTCTGCGCTTGTTTCCGTTCTTCCTCCTCAAGTTCTACTTCGAATTTATGCTGTCCCAGGATCTCCAGATACTCTATCTGGATTTCTCTCGACTCTGCTGGTTTGTGGCGCAAGGCAACGAGTGCTTTCAGCGCGTCCTCGTTTCTGGACTGGCTGACGAGCCAGCGAGGAGACTCTGGCGCAAAGAGGATCCCCACAGCCAAGATGGCACAAAATACAAGTTGAAGGCCGAGCTAAAGAGACAGTGCGTATTAGTCTTGCAGCTGAGAGCGTCCAAGGCTCTTACCGGAAGGCGCCATGCCGTTTCCTTCTGGCCATCGCCAGTGCCTCCAATTCTACAGATGCACACTTCGAGATCGTATGTTTGACGCGAAACATAAAGAATCACACTCACGTGTTCGTTCCAAAGTCACTGCAATCCCAGAATCGTCAACTTGAGCACGGAACGTCTCTTTTTTGCCACTCACATCCAGAAAGCCAACAGCGTTCCGACTTCGGTTGAAAGCTGGAACAAGCTTCCTAATGCGCCACGGATGGAACTCGGCGATATTTCTGTCCCATTGCAAAATGAGAAAGGATTGACGTCGTGACCCGTCCTGGAGATATTTACCTGAATTATACAGCGCTGTGCCCACAGAAAGTGCTCCAACAGCGAAACCGGTGATGAACCGCCTACCATGAATGAAGACAGCGTCGAAAACCCATCTGATAACGGCCTTACCCTACAAAAAGATAGGCGGAATTTCGTGCTCCAACTTGCAAACCCGCCCCAAGGAAGAGGAACAGACAGGCAAACGTGATGCTTTTGCGCCTTCCCAGTTTCTCCGAGGTCCAACCATTTTGAACGGCTAGAACAACGGATAAGAAAAATGAGATAAAGGATTGTTCTTCTGAACATACTTCCAATCCAAGCACCCAAGTTCAGAATCTTTCTTGCCGTATGAGCACCGAAATCTGTATCTTATGTCGTTACATCGACTTACAGAGCTGACCAAACCCTGCAAGGAACTCTTGTTCACGGATAGGAACGACCTTTGGAAGTTTGACATGACAAGAATTCCGCCAAAGACGCCTAGCACGATTTCAGCTTCATTCAACGTCTCTGCGACTCCAAAACTTTACCAAGATTGTCTAACAAGGGGAAAAAAAACGAGATCAGCGTCAGAAAGGGCCGTCAAAGTTAGGGCAAAAACGAACACCCATAGAGAAAACCGCCAAGTGTGCAGACTATGACAGAAATCAGACGTGTGAGAAAAAGGAAAGAGACTAGTTGTGCATACACAAAGCAAGGCCAAAAACTCGTCGTTCTTCAATAAGGGCTCGTACGCCAGACTCAGCCCTGCGTTTTGAGGTTGCGGTGGGCTCAGCAATGGCCACCGTCCCTTTCTCGGAATCCATGCCGTGTTCGTCAAGTCAGTTATAGTGGGGGAGGCGAATGGGATGCGGAGAGAAGAGAAAACTCGCTTATCCAGTTTCCGCCAGTAAAGATGGACACCACGAGGCTTTAGATCCGTCTAGCTCTAGCCTGGTGCCATCTTACTTACTGGGGACAAGATTGGCATGCCTGGCCGCGCGCCGGACGAACAGGCGATGAGAGGACCATACGTTCATGCTTCCTCGGTGATGGTGGAAATAAGGCCGCGCCGCACGTTCCGTGAAGGTCGATTCTCACAGTTGTCGTATTAGATGGTTTCATTACGTCTATTACAATAATCCTTATCATTTCAACAAGGGGGGTCCATAAGGAGATAGGATATTTCCGGAGCAAAGGAAACATAGCTAGTGCGTGAACAAATAAAATTGGCAATCACATTACGCCGACAGTAAAAAAAAATTCTATGGAGGAAAAAGGTAATAATCCTGTGCTCCTTCGTTAGTTGTAGTCTTGAAAAAAAAGCCAACGGGCAGCGTTGGCATGCCGACGTATTAAAGAAGGGTGCGTAGCCTCTCCACAATGGCTTCTGGAGCCAGGCCTTGGTGGGGAATCTGTTCCCAGGTTCCACCACAACCCTCTCGATGAGTTCCCATGTAACTGTTAGCAGAAACGTCAACGACCATGAACTTGAACGTTCAGCTTATCGAACCTGTAACGCATCGCGTATCCTCTTTCAAGTAGCCAAGTGCCCATTTTGCTACCCAGCCCTGCCGAGACGCATTACGCGACGAACGAAACAGAGATGAGGAGGACGTACCTGTCTTTTGATTCCAAGCTTCAACAACAAGGATAAAGCGCTTGCTGCCCATTGCCTTCAAACTTTCTTCGTCGATGACGTTGAGCGTCGCTGATTCAAATCCGATATGAATTTGGTCAGCGCGTAATACGAGATCGTGCAGTGCCACCTTTGTTGACGAGGCCAACGTCAATGCCTTCCTCTCGCAACGTAGTTACTGCATCCAATGCTCGGTAAAGCATATCGCCGTAGGACACGACAGTGCCCACGCTGCCATGTCGGATGATCTACGTGAAGCTCGTTGATGAACTCCCCAACTAGAAATCGCCTAGTCGACCTACCTCGTCCTTACCGGGCTCAAACACATAACTAGGATCCTCGTAGAACTTCTCCTCGGAATTCTCTTTAAGAATGTGAGGCACCTGTGCACGCGTGCTGAAGATGGTTCTGAGGCCTTTATCCCAGAAGATCCGTTGCACCACGGCTGTCATCTGGGCGGCATCTCTGAGCAGGTCGCAAGTCAGAATGAGTTCAAAAACGGGTACGCGGTCACGCACGCTGGGAAATACAACTTGGTGTCGTATGACTCCAAAAGTCCGTTGTCCAGGAAAAATCCATTAACGCCGAAGTGACAGCTGCGAAGGACTGTCATGAGCAAAATGAGAGCAGGCAGGCCCGGCGAACGTACGTGTTGTCCGCCTTCGGGCGGGAGCGGCGGACGGTTAGAAGGTGCTTCCACAGGCCAAACGTGAAGGCTTACCATCTCGTCACTTGGGCATTCGTTAGCCTTAGGTTCGAAGATCTGAGCTAAATTCAGACGTACCACCCAGAATGAGAAAAATGACATAACAAATTTGCATTGTTGAGTCGAGCCTGCGTCGACGGGGATCAGCGATCGTTCTGACCTATTTCCGCAAATCGCCAGAATAAACCGCACCATGGTGAGTTCGCTCAAGCACATCTCGCTAAAAGCCGTGAACGTGGCAAAAATCCCTGTGACAGGATATAAGCTTGGCTGTCCGAAGCTTACACTCAGCTCCCTAACCTTGTTTATCGTTATTGAAACCGAATCCAGCAGCGCATGACATATTAGCGCGCTCCATTATACCCTGACAGCTAATTATTGAGCAAACTGGTATGCATCAAATCAATTACTGCGGGACTCACCGAGCTGTGGAAGACCTCCGGATGGGCTTCGCGAACGAACTGGACGGCGCCAATCAAAAGCATTATCGGGAGCGGATCCGGGTTTACACTTACTGCCAACCCGGTGGAGTTCTGCAGATCTGAATCAATAACAACGACACGCCGGGCTGCTTCTTCTTTTCCCAACTTGTCCAAGCAGCTGTTGACCGCCTTGCCGAACACAAAACGGTTTCCCGCTCTATCAGGAGTGCTACCTTTGTAGACCCACGGATCTTTCGTCGCTTTCATGCTTGTGAGGATGTTCGTCACTTCAGGGCCATAACCCCTCCCTTTAAGATATTTCACTGCGTGTGCGACAGAGATGGCATCATGTCCATGGTTGCTTCCTGACCGCATTGGGTGAGAGGTGTTGGAAGCCACAGTGGACGGTTCTCACCCTCAAGTGTCTCAATGCCAGGGCAAATTAGACGATGAAGGATAGCAGCTGCAGGACCTTTGTGTTGTATGGCTTGAGCAATGGCTGCATACGCAGCATCGATGTCTTCGCCGTCCGCTTCAAAGACAGCCATTCCTTCGGCAGTCAACGTCTTAGCGATGTCAAAGTCCGGCAACGTCTCGCGACTAGGTCCCACGACAGTCATGTCTGCGGATGAAACCGGATGTCAACCAGATCGATGGTGGGGAATCAGCTTGACGAACTGTTGTCATCAATGATTAGCTTGACATCAAGCTTCAGTTTGACGGCTAAGCGTGCAGCCTCGATGTCGTTGCCTTCTTGCTGCGCGCCATCAGAGCCGAGACAAAATGCCGTCTTCTGTTCTGAAAGCGCAATGCCATTGACGAACGGCCACTATACTCGGCAACATATCAGTCAGAGAAAGGAACAGGTGCGGCTGAAGAATATTGACCATGTCTGCAGCAAACGTCTGTCAATACAAAATAGGTAGTCTATAAATTGCAAGGAGCGCGCTTACGTCCAAGCCGACCGCTTGAAAAGTCGGCAGATGGGTGGTGCAGTTCTGGATGGCCGGGCAGCCCCGAATAAGCAGCCCGGTAAGTCAGAAGTTGTTGGGCCGGGATTTTGCCTCGGAAAGCAGCCAACATATACTGTATTGGGACGCTAGATACCTTGTGAGAAGGCAGAGACCTTCCACAGGTGACTGTTACGTACCGATGCCCAGCCTCATCGAAGAGAGTATGGATGTACTTTTCACTATCTGGGTCGCCGGCGAGGATGCCGAGAAGTATGCAAACCTCCACCACAGAATCAAACGGACCGCCTTCATGATACCGGTTAAAATTGTAAATCCACGAATATCGTTTACGCACCCGTATGTCCAGCTACGCCACGCGCGTTTCCAGTCGCGGTGAAAAGAATCATCGCATCACGCCATAGCTGCAATCCTCGAGTCAGCTCCCGCACAGCGAAATCTTGAGATTACCCACCTTGATATTCGATTTCAGAGCGGCGCGTTGAGCATCTGTGAGTTCCAAGTTCTGGGGGTCGAGCACCACTGGCTTGTAGTCCTGGATGAAAGGGATAGGGAAGTAATCTTGCGCTGCGTTTCCGTTGGGGAGTGAAGTGATTGCCATATTCCGTGATGAGATTGATGGGTATGAAATCTCAAAGTCTACCTGTTATATGGCATCCCATGGTTACGAATACGACAATCTTTTAAGTCGATAATTTTGGACGCGATGTTCCAAGATCGACAGGCGACCGGATGTCACGTTCCAGAAAAGACGAATTCGGCATTTTATCCCCTTGCACTGCCAATCGCGTTGGCCTGCGCGTGAGTGGCGGAAATTATATCGGACAGTATGGACAGTACTTATGGACAGTACGCCGTATTCCTCGTTGAAGCGAGCGGTTCAGCTTCATCACGTCGAACCTGTAAAGTCCAGGGACCAGTGGTAGGCTGGTCTCTATACACGCGGTTAACGGAGATTAGAAACATGTTCTCTTCTAAAACCCCTTCAGGCGACATCAAGTCCTGTTCTCACCGAGTCGAGAGAGACAAAAGGGACAAGTTGCTCATCCGCGACTCGGATGAGTTGCGCATGAACGAGAGTTGTATTTGGCTTTGTTGACATGATGCACCCTCCGCACCTCCCGATGCTTCGAAAAAAATCAGAGTTCCTTGTCTCCCTCATGCCTCCATCTGTCACTGGAACGCTCATGCGTCTGCGGGACCTGAGTAGACAAGAGATATGCGGCGGAGAGACCTTCGTCGTCTCCGTGTAGACCGCAGACCGGCTGACAGCCATCGTATCTCAAACTCCTTGACGTCGCAGTCGCCGCTCAAGAGTCAAGAACAATGGAGCCTCGGATGCTGATCGCATAGAAAACGCTTTTGGGCGCATATTAAGGCTTCCAAGTCAGAAACCGATCGTGGATGCAAGAGCCATGCTGCCAGGCACCTCTCGCCAAAAAGGGCTTGTTCATCGTACATATCAATTCTGATGACTTCGACGCACGTTTGGCGGCACGCCATGTTCGAAAGGCAGATACGTAAATAAATAATCCCATTAGTAGGTATGTGCGGTCACTGACCGGGTATTCTTGAAAGCCGTCCACTGATAGGCATACACAGCGCTGTATCAGACTTTGGCGATTCGTGTAGCAAGTCCGGCCAGCCGGCTGCATCAACTCAAAGGTGATTTACTTTCCCCTCGCCCAAAAATCTGGCACCCGGTTGTTCGGCGATATCCAGAGCTCTCAGTGGATATTGGTCCATGATATTCATCTCTCCCGACGCTAAACTCCGCGTCCGGAGTGGACATACTGCGGACGAAATTTAGGTGTATATTTCACGGCGACCGCGATTTACAGAGTTCCAGCGGTTCCACCTCTCCGACCCGAACGAAGCTCTTCCGCTTGAAGGCGCCTTTCCCACACCGCTTCTATACTCTGCCTGACTTCGTGGAAGCTTCGAAAACCCTCAAAGGGAATGTTTTCCTGATGATCCCATCAACGGGGTGTCAAGGACGGAAGGAGAACAAGAAGTTGTCGATGGAGACACACCTTTTCGCAATGCGCCGCTAGATCATCTCCGCTACCGTCGCGCATCTTGACGAAGAGCTGATCATGATCGTAATGAGTTTCACAGACAGCATGGGTCCGCGGACCTTGGCGACTCACGATTGCGGATCTTGCTGCACTCAAGTCGGAGACGCTATTCGCTCCTGAAAATCTGTGAACGTTCCCGTCGATGTGAAAAATGCCGCTTACCCGTCTCCGCAGAAAAATATCGTGTGTTGAGGGTTCTCTGCTCTGAAGGCGGATATTGCAACATCTTTGTTGTGTCCAAACGGCGAATCGGGGTGGCGAAACTTGACACCCCAAGTACCTGATGCGCCGTCTCCGCCCCGGAGGTCTACGTCATTCGCAATGATGGTCAGTTTCGATGCCTCTTCATCACCAATGTGACTGGAGATTATGCTTCGAATGATTGGGCTGGGACGAACGGCCGATCAGGTTGTGCTTCAAAAGTTTCGACTGAATATGCCAACGCACGCCATGCCACTGTCGAGAAGACGCATTCAGTCTTTCTCATTCTTCCACGTCAAGAGGCGCACCTTGACACAATGACGAGGGGGATCTGCTGATCTGTCAGAAACCGATAGAAATCTCGGAAGCCTGGGTCGAGCTTGATATTCGCTGTATGCCCTGACGTGTAAATGGCCAATCAATCTTCAAGGCATGACGATCACCGTTTTTCACGAGCTCGCGGCACTCTTCAAATGATTGGTTCTTTGCGACAGATGCTATCATCTCTCGAAAAGCCTCTCTAATATTGACAGTTTCAGGTGCAATACCGAGAGAATTAGAACACCATACCTAAAAGTGAGCCCTTCATGCAAGCATTTCAGGAGCAAGGTGCGTCGCGCCTCACGGCCCATGCCAAAATTGTCCTGTCGGTGCAGTCAAACCAGCAGAGACGCGTCCAGAACCGAAATAACTTGCAATCATGAAATCGTTGCTATCCTCACTGGATTAAGTGTCAGCTCTGGACTTGTCAATGGAGGGGCAAGTTATCCGGACTCGGTGATGGTTCCATCGAAATCGCTGAAGCAGGCAAGGAGAGGAAAGCAGGACGTGGTCTGCGCCTCCGCGTGTCGCGTCGTTCCATCGGGCATTTCGTGTATGAACTAGGCAAAGAGAGGATGAATGCCGGAAGCGTATCTTCGGACAAGTTATCTGCGAGAAATGAGCGTAGACTTTGACGTCTGGGGCGCCGGACCAGGAGATGTCACGGAGGACCAAAAACGTTGAAGCTTGAGGGACCGAAGTAAAGACTAACAGTGAGTTGCCGCGTTCGCGATCGGCACCAGGACAGCCCGAGAGCGTCGTAAACGGATGGGCCGAGAAAAGCGACATTCCGATCTTGAAATCCACGTCGACAAATGTGGACACATCTCCGAAAGCACAATCATCGATAACAATCATGGTGAGCAGATTTAGAACCTCGCGCGATTGTACAAATTGGCATACAGAGATATTAACGGGACCTACATGATTGATGACGGCCGGACACCCTGATGTGATATATCCATATAGCACTTTGGGATACGTACATAATTTCAGATGACCATTGACGTTCGGAAAGCTTTCTCAGGTGTGGATTTCTAGGAATACGATCCGGGACGGCTGATGTGCCCTCAGGTGCAAAACCAACCGCTGGCTTCATTGCTCGGTATGGGGCGTTACGTTTTTCACCTGATCTCTAGGCAAGTTTGCGAACAAACATTTTCGCGCCTGTCTTTCCCTCTCAGGTATCGAGTTTCTCCAGCAAGAGCCTGAATGTTATGCTGATGGGATCCACAATGGGGGCGTCGGTTTTTGGACGCCCAAATTCTTTTGGACACTATTTGATTCTAAATGCCCCTCGAACCATTCGTTCAAAGCCTGCGAAATTGTATGTACATCGTTATCGTAATGAAGCAGTTGGCCCACTATATCCCGAGTTCGTCCGATGGCTCACCTGACAGACTTTACCATCGATGAGAACAACGCAATGATTTGTGAACGAAACCGATTCCTAAAGTGCACTCAATTTCTTGGTCTATTGATACATATAAAAAGGCGACGATGACTTTCCACGAATACTCTTTTTCACGTCATGTCGAACATCATTGTATTTTATGACATCCCATCCACGATTCCAGGCTCGGCCTGGTCCCCGAATACTTGGAAAACTAGGCGAGCACCACTGATAAGATGGTACTTGTCTTCTGAATAATCCCATCGGCTTTAGATATTGTCTCAACTACAAGGGCCTTCCATTCCGGACGGAATGGATTGAGTATCCGGACATCGAAGCTCTCTGCAAGAAGCTAGGAGTCGCGCCGACATCCACGAAACCTGATGGCGGACCGCTCTATACCTTGCCGGTGATATATGATCCGTCGACCAACACCGCTACCTCGGACTCCCTGCTTATCGCAGAATATCTCGACCAGGCATATCCCGATACTTCCAAACTCTTCCCCAACCAATCAGACGCCCTTCAATTCGCGTTCGTCAAGGCCCATTACCCGACTCTCGACGCTCTTTGGCAGTTTGCGCTTCCAGGAACGAACAAAGTCCTCAATCCGTCCAGCGAGGAATACTTTCGCCGGACGAGGGAAGCGAGGTTCGGAATGACTTTTGAGGAGTTTCTTCCGTCCGGCGATGCGCGTCAACCCCAATGGGAGTTGGCCAAGCAAGGGTTCGGTGAGGTAGACGCTTGGCTGAAGAAGGCGGCCGGAGGCGGTCCGTACATGATGGGAGACACCATCTCCTTTGCGGACTTTGTTATTGCCAGTCACGCAATATGGCTGAAGAAGATTTGGGGTGAAGAAAGTCTGGAATGGGAGGACATCAAGACATGGCATGGAGGCAGATGGGAAGCACTTCTTAAGGACTTGGAGGAATACGAGGGTATCATCTAGGAACCCGAATATCGTTATTTACCTTTCTCATGTATGTATTTTCAAGAGAAGGAATATGTGTATTATTTGATCTAGTCTTGATTAATGGCCGATGGCCATAACATGATATCAATGTTCATAGAAAATGCGCACAAGCATTTTGTACAGATTTCGAACCGATAGCTCGTTGATTACGTTACGGTTAGGCTTTCTAGGAATATAAAGTTGGATTTTCGGACGATCCATCGTGCAGGTTGATCTGGATTGGGTGAACTGAGAACTAGTTTGAATAAAGGTCTGTCAGATATCTTGATAATCCATCACACCTTGACAGCAATCGAGCGCCCTCCAATACCTGACCATCGCTGTCCGAGACCCTCCAGAGGACATAATGAGGCCATCGCTCGAGTGATATGGGGGTGGTACTGCATCGGATCAAATATTGGCAACCTTGAGCAGCGCCAATCTACCTACACCCTTCACATAAAAGGCAGCACTACGATTCGCCAAGAGGCCAGTCGACTTGTACGACATGTCGAATGCAATTATATTTTATGATATTCCATCAACGATTCCAGGCTCAGCTTGGTCCCCGAATACTTGGAAGACTCGGCAAGTCCTGATAGAAGCCATCGTCGTTGTTTCTCGCCGGTGACCCCCGTTGACCACAGATATTGCCTCAACTATAAAGGTTTGACGTACAGGACGGAATGGGTCGAATACCCGGACATCGAGCCGCTCTGTAGGGGGTTAGGAGTTGCTCCGACTTCAACGAAACATGGCGGAAATCCGCGGTATACGTTACCAACGATTTACGACCCATCTACCAACTCCGCCATCTCGGACTCGCTGCTCATCGCCGAGTATCTCGACAAGACGTACCCAGACACGCCCAAACTCTTTCCGAACCAGTACAACGCCCTTCAATTCGCATTTGCCGATGCACATTTCTCGACGATCGCCCCTCTTTGGGCATTTACCGTCCCGCGGTCGTACACGCACCTCAATTCCCATAGCGTGGCGTACTTCAGCGAGATAATTAGAGGGAACTTTGGAGTCGCTGTCGAAGAATTGCTACCTGTCGGTGAAGCACGTGAGCCCAAATGGGCATTGGTCAAACAAGCCTTTGGTCAGTTGGATGCATGGTTCGCGAAGGCCCCTGGGGGAGGACTTTTTGTCATGGGAGATATCATCTCCTTCGCCGATTTTGTTGTGGCCGGTTATCTTGCATATGCGAAGAGAGTTTTGGGGGAGGATAGTTCAGAATGGAAAGACGTGAAAACATGGCATGGCGGAACCTGAAGAGCTATGAGCAGTATGAGCAAGTCATCTGATTCACTGTGATATGGCCAATGAACACGGAGTTACTCACCTGCGAACTTTGTGGTCAATTCAGCCCCAAACCGAGAATTTATCATCATGACTGACAAAACCTGAGGGCCCGCGTGTAAGCTGCTTTTCCGTCTTAGCACATGCAACCTGTCGTCCACCGCCTACGGAGAGGACGTGTCATTCATGACCGTCCACGTCAAGGAACGTACGCATCGTTGCCAGAGTCTAGACTTATATAGTCCTGGAATCATACCGCAAAGTAGCGCACAACATAGACAAATGATTTGACGATCTTCTTGGACCAGATCACGAGGTCTGTATGACCAGTGCAGAGGATACTTCAGATATCCAAGGCGTGCATGAACGTCACCGCACGATGAAAAGCGCTCGTGGCATCGCGACTTCTGGCAGCACGATGGTGTTCCCATATAGTGCCCAATCGCACAGCATACCTCGTATGTCATCTGCTATCATCTCATCATTTGCGCTCAGATCGCGACGTGAAACGCTGCATTCCGATGAAGCATTCGATGAATCGATCGTGGACCTGTAACGACAATTTTAAGCTGAACCTCCAGTGGTCAGGTCATACGGAAAGCGATGGTCTTGGATGGACAGCGGCGCATACCCAAGGCGGAGTGCTTTCCAAAGTCTGCTTTCAATTGAATGGTGGTGCAAGGTGAGACGAAGGGGGGGCTAACCTCTCAGCAATCGCATTCCCCCCGCATTCTGGAGACGTTCGGCGTGACTGGGAAAGAAATATGATTCGGTCTCGGACCGTGCCTCGAGTTGCTGCAGCGTGTCGAATCTAATCTTGTCATGTGTTCCTTTTCAGATTAAATGCGTTGACGATGCTGCATTCTTCCGCAATGGCTCGACAAGAAAAACCGATTCGTAGTGTATTTTCACGTGACGATGCGTCGTCTCAAAATCACCACCACCACGTCGCGACCCTGCTGTCTTGAACACGTGTTCGATAGCCCGAGGAACACAAGTCGATGAACGTCAGCAAGCTGGTTGGAAACCCTTGAGAAGCTTCCTTCCACATGTTTTTTTTCTTGCGACGAAATCCTTGCTGGGATCGAGTTGGGTCCCAGCAGGGACGAAGACACGAGTAAGCCTTCTTCCATGATCACGACACAATTCCGGAATGTTGTCACTGTCACCGTTCTCCGAGGCCAAATGTGCCATAGTTCAGCTCAGAGAATGCTCGGGCTCGTGTTTGGACGCCTTCATTCTATTTCTCAGACAATCCATAACAACATCGGATCGTCTATTGTCTGCTACAACACGCCAATGCTGGTCTTGTCTAAATAAGAAAGGTTTGTCCTCTTCTCTTTTGTCTCCATTCTGCGAATGTGGAATCGAGGGTGACTCACGTGTCAGAAAGTGATAAGGTCCGTGACAGATCAACAAAACAAGTTTCGACCAGAGAAAGCGCAGACCGAGATTGAATTAGACTTCCGTAACGGGTCCCTTGTGTCATCATGGGCACAGCAATTCTGTAAAAAAAGCCGCGCCATCAGGATACCTTGGACCCAGGCATTTGCACTGATAACCCATCTCCGTGCTCTCTGTGTCTTCTGTCGCCTTAGACGCACAAGGACGACGACGCAGAGCGTAAGGGGGGACGACTACAAGATTGCACTCGAATGAAGAAGAGCACCTCGTTTTCGTTGTCTCCCTTCTCGCCTTCATCTCCATCGTCAATGCTTGCTGTCTCCACCCCTCCCCCGTCTTGGTCGCGCAAATCCTCTCATCTGCGACGGACGACGTCCCTGGACAGCATCGCAGAAATACCCGAGCACGATCATGCTCCAGAAGCGTCGGCGTCTGCCAGTCTCGACGCAGGAAAGGGACACGAGACGAAGATGACGATTCAGGACCGGCGCAAGTCGTCTCCTCCACCGTCGTCACGGTCTCCAGGCGCCTCGTCGTGGCGACTCTCCGCAGGGTCGCTCTTGTCGCCCCGGAGCGCGAGGGAACAAAGGGTCAGACAGAATCAGCCGGGCGATCGGAACTGTGGGATCTGGTAGGCGCTCCTGCTTTCCTTTTTCTCGTCATCCCAGAGTCCTGCCTATCTTGAAGTCGACTCCTTTCGTCCTTTGTGCTTTCTCAGAGCGCCTGTTGCTGACGATATTGTTTGCTGACGTGCTTCACCAACAGTTTCGAGATAACGATTATGCCTAGGAGGACGACGTGCTGCGGGAAATTGTTCTGTCTAGAACACATCACCGAGGTATG
>JACXWH010006678.1:0-24753 GCA_018093805.1 Macrocybe sp. IBSDJ1 | reverse complement strand
GTCTAAGCATGTGCAAACACAGCGCCACGCATTTCGGGATATGGGCAAACATGGAATTCGACTCTTCGCTCCTCACCTTCGAGTCGACTTCTTCCGTTCTTCTTTTTTTTTTTTTCATTTTCCCTTTTCTTTTGTTCGTTCAGGACAGGTTCCCCACAGTGTCTAAACGTCATCGTTGACGATACGGCGCAGGACGACCAACTCTTCAACTCGGCATTCACATTTCTGTCGGGGACGATCGTCACTCTTTTTTACTCTAACATTCTGTCGTGATATCAGGACATTCAATCGGAAGTCCTATGTCTGGACCACTCTTTGTTCCGTATCTACAAAGAGAGCTTGGTGGAGCCACCGTATGTTTCGCTGCCATCCAACCCATCGCCGCTCTGACCTTTGACCTTCTTGCTGTGACTCCTCACAGGCTGTCAATGTTTTCGCGCTCCTTTCATCCTTTGCCCTTGCTTCTGTTGCTGCCCGCGTAGTCTGGTTGGCCGTTCGTCGTTACATATCTCCCGACGCTGTCAAGCCAAGGGAATATGTCTTCTTCAGCACGCAATTGGGGCATTATGCTACATGTCTTCTTTTCGCAAACCTGTTCATCGACCTTGCTGGGCTGATTGGTATTAAGTGGCTCGTCGACAAAGGTATCACAGAAGGTACGGTCATCATCTCAGCGTGACGTAAAATGATGTTGATTGTTCATCTGCTAAAGGTCCGCTATGCACAACTCAAGGCATGTCGGCACGTTATCTTAAGAGTAGAAACGCATGATTGAGCATTGCTATCACGTTTATAGCCATCCTAATGCAGATTGGGAATTGGTCCACTGCGTACTTCACAGTTACGATCGCGGTGCATACTTTCAATTCCTTGGTGTTGCGAAGGCGTCAATCTGCTCTTGTTTGCGTGATCACTGCCTTCATTGGTTGGACATCTGCCGCCATCCTTGGTATGCTGGCACTTGCTACAAGGACAAAAGTGGAGCTAACTAACTATGTTAAATTGCCTTAGCGGCCGGACCTTTTACGAGTCCCTCAAGTTACAAGTTCGGCCCTGGCTATGGGATAGATGGATTATCGTGTGGCGTGAGATCGGTCTACCTCAAGGCTCAATTTTTCTTCCATCTTTTCCCTGTGCGCATCCCAGGAACTGCGTTTTATTGAGTTTTGCAGATTGCTGACGTTCAACCCCTAATTTCTTGATTAGATTTTTGTTGCATCCGTTCTTTCTGCCATCCTTTACTCCATCATTTTCCTCGTCTTGCGTGGAACGCTGCACATCAAGGGCGGTATCAAGCTCACATTTGACCCAAACACAAGATGGGTGGTCGGCGACAGCGAGAACTATCACCGCTTTGTTGCTCGGATCGCAAGAAGCATGCTGTGGTATCCTGCCGGTAGGTCGCAGTTCCCTAAACTTGTCCAGCTTGGGGACTGATTGTGTCTGCAGCGTATATTGCACTTTTGATTCCGTACTCTGTCACGCGCCTACTTGCTATTTCCGGTTTCACCGTGGCTTTCGAGTCCAAGATCTTTGCCTACGTTTGCTGGTTCATGCTTGGTTTGTCTCTCTCGGTTCAGTGGGCGCTGCAATCAAGCTGATATTTCGGAAGGAATCGTCAACGTTCTACTCCTTTACAACACCTTCCGAGTATTGGGCCCTGCCTTTGATGGGCAAATGTCTGCAAGATCGCAACAAGACAATGAAAGCTTTGCATCGCCGGAAGATGTCAGGCGATACAGTCCATCCATCTCCAAAGGGCAGGGTGTCAATGAGAAACACCACCAGTATCCCACTCCGCCCCATCAGCTGAATACGACCGAGATGTACACCCAGGCGAGCCCGGTGTCGTCCATCAAGCCGCTGCTTCCTGTCCATCAAGAAAGAGTGGCAAGCGTTCAGAGTTACTACAGCTACCCTACCTCACCTTCTATTGGACGCACGATCACGCCCGTCGACGAGCTTGAGCGCACTCTGAGCCAGCCTGAGCCGGCAGCCCAGAAATTCGTCACCTCTGAGCGCCTCAAATATGAGCATGGACGTCAGTCCTCGACTGACTCGGTGGGCCTCCCCGCGCCGCCGCGCTCGACACGTTCCCCGGTGCAGCACTACCCGAGCATCGAGAGCATCCGCACGCCTGTAAGGACCGTAAAAGGTACCTGGACGCCGGTGAGCCCGCATATGGATCGACAGCAGTCGACCCACACGCTTGGTAAGCCCCATAGTGGTGAGCGGGTGCGCGATAGCACCAATTCGGCGCTCTCGGTCGAGCTCGACACGTCTAACGGTGTGTGGCGGTCGCGCCAGCAGCTCTCCCCGCCGCCGACGTCGACGTCGGTTCAGGGTAGCGGCGCACCTGCCCAGCCCTTGCTCAGCGCTTTCAACAGTGGGTTCCCTGCTGGCGGCTCGTCCAACCCCGGTTCGCCCAGGTCTCTGAGACCTCTTCCTAATCTGCCGCGTCACAGCCGGTCGTTCTCCGCTGTGCCCACGATCGGGCCCGCACCGGCAGGGAGACAGCGTGCCGTGCTGCCTTTGGGAATGGATGCATATGGGCATGTGCGGTCTTCCTCGACACAGACGCGACCGTTTTGAAGCAAACAAAGGTTAAGGGATGCTTTCTTAGTAACGGACTGCAATAGAGCGAGATTACTAGTGCAACAGGGACAATCTTGGACAGACATTTTGTAGGCTTTCGCATTATCCTGATTTATGTCAACGTTACGAGACGCTGTGCGATCCATTAAATATTAGCATTTGTGCAGTACGAGCTGTGACCGGTTGACCGCGAACCAAACAACTGTAGCTGTAACTGACGTCAGTAAAACATTGTAATCCTTTGTCAAATTCTGGTCTTGCTAGAATGACTTATTGGTCGAGAACAAGCCAGCTCATCAGGGACAATGCAGTCAAAGGTTAGCAGCATTTAGTTCATCCCAAATAGCTCGGCGTTGACACACGCGACTCGCCCCGGAACCCCGGCAGTCCTGAAGATGCAAGGCACTGACGCACCCTCGCGCATACCGCGGACGCTTTTTGCGTTCAACACGCCCGAGGACGTCCAGCTGTTCGCGACCGGGTGCGATGCTGACATTGGTGGGACGTCAAGCGTCCATCTCGACCTCGACGAGACGCCAACGAACAACGAGTCGATTGGCAGACGTGCGACGGGCAGGTTCTGGGGCGAGATGCGGCTCGGCGTCAAGCCCGGGCTGGAGGGCAAGCTGCGAGGCGGATACGCTGGGTTTCGAAACAAGGTGCGGGAATAAGAAGACGAATGCACCTCTCGATGTTGAGGGAGCTGACCACTCACGCCCTTTCTCCCTTTTCATCTTTTTTTTTTCTGATTTGTACTTCCGTTTTGGCCGGTCCCTCCTAAAGCCGCGACCGACGCTGTTCGGCAACCTGATGGAGGACGTTTCGAACCACAAGTACCTCGCGCTGCGGCTGCGCGTGGCGGGTGATCCGCGAACGCACAACTCGTATTTTGTCAACATCCAGACGGACGGGCCCATCTCTACAGACCTGTGGCAGCACAGGCTGTACTTTCAGCGGCGGGACAACTCATGGGAGGACGTCTACGTCGGTGCTCTCCCCCTCTTTCGTGTTACATGCGCATATATCGACTTTTTTTTGCTTTGTGCTGCAGATCCCGTTTGACAATTTCGTTCGAACCAATTCGGGCGAGATGTCCGAGGACCAGATCAAGATGTACCGCGAGAAAATTCGTAGCATAGGCATATCGCTCCTCGGAGGGAACAGCGGTGCATCGGGCAGCTACGAATTAGGCATCGACTCGATACGGATCGTCAACGACGAAGACGTAAAACGCACACTCCGTCAGTATCCAAACCCATCCACAAGAAATAGACTAGACTGATATATCCTACTGTACAGCCAAGACGGAAAAGCAGTGAACTGCCTATGTGTCTTCTTGTATATCAATGTACAAAAGCGATGTTCTAGGTTCAATTCCATTTTGTGGTATGCTCAGAATATAAGGACCCAAAGAACCATTCCGAGACCTGATGGCCTACTATATATACACATAAAATGCTTCATAATCCTAGTCAAGCAAAGAGAAACCTTCCGGAAAGTGTAAAGAGGAAATCCAAGTCAGAGGGGAGGGGGCATAAGCGGCTCGGGAAAAAAACCGGAGAAAGGAGATACAGCACGGTATGAAGGAAACGGAAGTGAAGAAAAAGAACAAAGTGAAAAAGAGCAAGGACGAGGAAAATTGGTAAGAGGATTAAAGCACAACGCATCCCGAACAGCACCCGCCGTGTGCATCGTCATGTGGGTCCTTGCTTCCGTAAACACCGGGAGTGCCACCGACAGCACCAGTAAGGGCGGGACGTCCGGTTTGTTGTTCCTTGATGAGATGGAGCACGTCAGTCGTCCCCGCAGGGCAGCAGACTCCGCGAACAACACGCACTCGATTATATCTCCTGATCTCGCGGACAAGGTTGCTGAACGCCTCATCTACGTTGATTCTTTGTTTTGCCGAGGTCTCGATAAATTTGCAGCCAAAATGCTTCGCCAGGTCGCGACCCTCTGGAATTGACGGAAAAATCAGTCAAATCAAATATTTTGGGTGAGACAGATTGATTGATCCAGACTAACCATTCATGCCAACTTGCCGTTCATACTCCAAATCACACTTGTTGGCGACCACGATCACAGGGAACGAGTCCTGGTCTTTCACTCGGAGGATCTGTTGGTGGAACGTGCTGATTTCCTCAAACGAGTTGCGAGAGGTTATGGAATAGACGAGCAGGAACCCTTCGCCCGTTCGCATGTATTGTTCCCGCATAGCCCTATGGAGCAAAGCTTGATTCAGCAGTCCGTCCCGAACACGTGTTCGGAAAAAGCCCAAAACGTGGTGTTGAATGTCAAAAGAAGCGAAGCTCAACACGCTGGGCCAGATTGATTCGAAAATTGTACTGGTGGACAACATACCCATATTCCTCCTGTCCCGCTGTGTCTAGTACATCGAGCAGGGCAACCTCGTCGTCAATGACACATTGCTTGCGGTACGAGTCTGTATGTTGATATGGCGGTTAGAGTACTACCTTGGAGGGGTAGAAGAGAAACGTGATCGACCTTCAATTGTGGGATCGTACTCATCCACGAAGTGACTTTGGATGAATTGGATGGTCAACGCAGACTTTCCAACACCTTTTTGTAACGGCTTCAGCAAAAAAAAAGGTTATCCGCCATGGCAGTTGGTGACCCACCACCACCACCAACAACCACGAGTTTGTATTCTCTCAAAAACTGTGCCTAAGTTGGACGGGTGACGGGTTCAGCGGGTGGTAACAGGGTAAGAGCGGCGAGCAACAAGCGCACTCGGGACGTCATTGTATGCTATGAGAGCGGCGAAGGGGGATGTAAAGGAGAGAAAGACGAAAGAAGGGCGGACAGACGGAGGAGGGGAGGAAGTGGCCGGGCAAGGAACAGTGGAATATCAAAAAGACGCTATAACAGGCCACCAATTTGTTCTACGCCAAACATGAACAAACACATCCTACTGTCATTCCATGCTTCCGACTCGCTGCTGTCCGCTGTCGGACACTTCGACGACGTCCAGTTCAGTCTCCAGAGCATTGCCACACCACATACAGCTATCGTTCAGACTCACCAGCACTTCCTTGACAATCTCGATTCGACACAGACCTTCAGGTGGCTTCCGGATCAATCACATCAATTGTCAAAAATCCAACTCCTGAATTGAGGCTTGCCCATTGAAGCCGTGAAACGCTGATATCCTGGTGTCTGCAGAGTTAGGTTTTTTTTTCCGCGTCGCAAGGTATCAGTCAGCCTGGCAGCTGCCATGCCTTTGATCATAGAAAGATGCATAGCCAACTATACTTCTGACAGGCATATCTATATCAAGCTTTACATGGCGATTGCTATGAATTTACGTGACACTCGCAAGTCGGCCATAGCCTCCTCAGAAATGGAATATCCCAGGTCTTCTTTTCCCTACTATTCTGTCACGGAATTCCATGGGCCTTGTCATGGGATTCGAGGTACAGGGCATGCAGTTTGAGCACTGCCCGCCTCGCTCAGATCTCGGACCGTCGTCCGTCCCTGTGCTCCTCCAAGGCGCCACAAACTTTGAAACCACACGCCCAGATGTGATACATCAACATTGTGCGGCCAGGGCGGCGATGATCTAGCGGCTGATCTTTCCGAGTGGCCACTTTGTTTCATGCCAGCAGTCATGCACACTTGCGTCAACCCTCGGACGCAAAGGTCTTAAGATGTGGGCATTGTGTACTCAAAAGAAAACATATTTCGTAGAACAACGGTCTCGATGACTTTGTTCATGTGCACTGCACCATGATGATAGTTGAATATAGATCGTCAACTGCGTACGTCTCTTACACTCATGATTCGAGATGTGACTAACTTTAAGAATTCTTTCTTCATCAGAATAATTGATTACTTCTACACAACCGACTAATGCCGGACTAAATCACTAAACGGCAAGGAATGTTCGCAGCTGTACTCAAACTCTAACGGTAATTTACATGCCCTAGTGATTGGTGGGAAAGAGGAATCAAGTAGAAATGCCAACGGTATCACTCTAGGGTACTTATAATGGTCGGAACGCAAAAAGACAAAGCTCGACAACGACTAGCATCATTAAGCATCCCGAGCACGCACAGCCTGGACGTTTCGTTCAGCGCCTTGCGCCCTTGAAATTTCCCCCGTGTCTATGCATGGAGGTTTCCATGTGACGTCAAACTAGTCGGCTGCTTCGCTCAAGCCACAAATCCTGCGCTGTTGTTTCGCTCATCTGCTCATCCCGACTTCAAGCGCTTGAAGTTTGTCTTTAGTGGGAGTGGGGACCTGTCACGCCGAGCTGCGCGGGGCTGGTCGACCTGTTTGCCCTTGACCTTCAGTGTGAGGAATCCTGAAGCCTGCAGCTCTGCCGTCTTTGGGAACGCGGGCTTCTGCAGGTTTTGGGAGGCCGAGTTGCTCCGCTGTCTGATGCAAATGGGCGAGGACGCCCGCAAGCCTCTAGACTTGGATGGCGTGGATCTGGTCCGCGAAGACGACATAGGGTCATAGGAGAGGAGAATGTGGATCTATGGTTTCAGGTTAGCATACCTCGGTTCACAGGTGTTGTTGTTGGGGTCGCCTCACCTTGGTAGAGTAATCCACGAGCGACTGGGAGATCGCGCTCCAGCTGTCGCTAATGCCCTCGACCTGTAGTCTTACTCCATGGGCTTTCCTCAGGCCTTTGATGCGGTCGTCAACTGACTCGAGCATGACGTCGACTCGGATCCAGAATTCATAGAACTTCTTGGATGTATCGGTAAGCTCCTTCAAAAGCTTTTGTGCATCAAGGAGTTGGTCAGTCGCTTCTTCGAAAGTCTTTGCAAGTTCCCTTCGCTCTAAACAGCATAATTCAAGAAGAAACTTAGTCAAGCAGGTAATAACAACAATGCTAAGGACACTGGGTCTCGCCTTTGGTCTGCTTTGCAACATAATGCTCGGTCCCTTCAGCAATGAGGGTGACAAGGGGAAGCACAATAGGCAGGAAGATCAATATCGGCGGAAAACCGAGGATAGCGATTCCGCCCACGACCGCCGACCCAGCAATGCCGCACATCTTGACGATCTTGAGAAGCTCTGAGCGCTTCTCCGCCTTCTCGATGCGCATCTTCAGCAGGTTCTCCTTTTCTTCAAGGCCGTCGATGAGGTCTGGGATGTCGTTCGAAACCTAAGGTATGAGCCATCGTGAACAAGAAGCCCGACTACAAGACCAGACAGATAGCAATTACATCCAAAAGGCTGTGCTGCATTCCCTCAAAGATCAGCACAGCCCTCTCTACGTTAGCCTGTGTCCTCTTTGCTAATCTGCGCAGGTCCGGGATCGCCTCGAGGATCTGCTGTGTGCTAAGGTCTTCATCGAGGAGGTTTCTCCACAGTGCTGCAAAGTCCTGCGAAAATTGGCTGCCTCGCTTGGCAGCATCCACACTGGACTCGAGTGCTGCGACAAACTTGTCTCCTTGGCGCTGGACGTTTCTTATCACTTCTTCAACCTCTGGAATGCCTGGCCTGAGAACGGCAAATAAAGCTCAGCCTAGCATCAAGAGATTGGCAAAGAACAAAAAAAAAAGATGAGACGCACCTCGCCTTATACCAGGGCTCGATCAGAGAAAAACATTGGGCGGCCGCTCGTATGAGTATGTCGGTGTCGACCCTAGCCCGAGCGGCAGATTCTAGCTCCCCGAGAAACAGGTCGTGTGCATGGAGATCGTCTTGTCGCATGGTTCCGCAGATTGGTTAGACGGATGAGAAAGATGCTTAAGGGCGAAAGGCGGGAGAGGTTCTTATAGGGGGCGCACCCCATGCTGTAAAAGAAGACCACTGCATCCAGGCCGACTGAACAGCCACGCTAGACTCTACTTCAGTGGAGGTCCTCCATACCAGCTCCAGAGAGCAATATGCACCTGAAGAGTCATATCACGTCTTCCCGCAGCGCTTTTTTGCCAAGACTATCAGCGCTCACATTACATCTCGTACGCAGTATAGCCTTTGCTGTCATTCCAAGTCAGTATATGTCGGACAAGCAGGGCAATGGGTTGCTTGCGCAGATATACAGCCATTCACAAGGTGTGGTGGCCCTGTGTATGAGACGACAGTCCTATTATTACCCCTGTCTGAAGTAGGCTATTTGCTGACGTGCTCATCATGGTATGTTGCTTCCATATCCTGTGGGTGGTTTATTTGGCAAAAAGTGAGCTGGAGAAGGCTATCCCCAATGGACACGTTAGTCTAAATCATCTGATAGATGGTGAAGAAGCATTGGCACTTGTTCTGTAGCAGTTGCATGAACTATGGTCACGTACAACCTGTCCTCCAAACCAGGTTCTGTTTCCTACATGATCCCCTACCTGAATTCAGGGTGGGTGTCTGATCACTCCAAGGCTACCACGTCTATGACTATACACCGCAGGTAGAAAGAGGTAATCTTGAATGCATCCGGATTTCACACAAGCCGTGTGTATTCTACATGTAGAAGACCATCCACAGTCTTCCTTGCGGTTATGGTAGAAAGCTCTGAAAACGATAAATACCGAATAGCGTGCCAGTAGATTCTTTTATGTTCACATGTCGGCATCGGACATTATTTTCGTCCCTTCCTTCTCCTTGCCTCGGCGCCACTGGTCTCGCCACCGCTGAGCTCATCACCACTACTGGCGACTTTACTGGCCTTCTTTCCTGACTTGGTTTTCTTCAGATGATGCTCGGGAATCCACTCTTCCTGGTAGCCTCCAGCGCCACTGGCTTTTACTGTGCTAACTGGAGAGCTGACGGAAGCTGTAGTTCGCTTGGCCCGAGTCTTCTTCGTTTGCGGAACAAAGGTAAGATACGCAAAGTAACTCAGTCCACCAAGGATAGCCACGACCATGAGGTAGGTTGTGATGCTATTTCAGAAGCATTAGATTATTAGAGCATCATAGCTAGATCAAGCTCACAGTTTGAAGTCGAAAACTGAGACTTCAGGCTCCACAATTGTGACCACAGAGTCATAGGCCGTTACGCGGTACAATGTCGACTTTAATACGTGAAAAAAGTGGAGATCAGCAAAAGGAATGGGCGGCGAGATCGGGAAGGGACGGACATCAACAGAATGCTCGAGCCAAACGTGAAGGCGCAAATCACCGGGCTGGAATGAGCATGAGAGACACGTCAATGAAAGTTTTGACTAAGTGACAAAGCACTATTATACCTTGAACCTATGGTGGTGCGAATTTGTCAGGTTGAAGCAGTACCTGCTTGCATGTCACAACGTACTCGCTATGGAACGCATAAGGGAGATTCAATTTGACTCCCTCGAACAGAGGAACACCGCCATATTTGAGCGTGGTCAACTACGAAAACGCGGTCACTACCATCCGAAATCCAAGCGTAAGACAACCAACGTTTTTAATCAAGGCGTTTGTATCCGGATGATGAAAAGAGCCCGAGACACCAACGAGCGTTACGTTCTGGTTCGATTTATTTTCGACAGCTAGAGTAAGTGTGTTTTTCTCCCCGTTAACAACATCTTACGACCGACAAGTCAGGATGACGTGGAATATAAGAGACAATTCATTGCTTACGACCAAATGGATTTGATTCATCGAAAAATGCGGTGACTGCGATTTCCGGTTCCATGACCTGTTCCTCCGGAGCTGCAGGATATTGCGCGTGTCATTGAATGAACTCGGAGTCCTGTTTCACCAGAGGTCATCGGGGTGTCTGTTCCTTACCTGCGAATGCAGAGAAAACCAGCGCAGCCAGCGATAGTGAGGCTGCAAGACGACCGAAAAGCAACATGATAGCAAAGAAGAGGATTAGTACGGCGTCGTGAATGGAAAAGTAGGTTTCTCTCAGGCGCTGAGACGTTCTCTGTGCCACGTCGCGCACGTCACGTGAACAAAGGCATTATGTAACCGCGCGGTCATCATCTGAACACCGGAACGCGATCAGTTCGCGTGCAATGCCTACGTTTCAAGTGCGCGAAATTGACCATGAAGGATCTACTTGCATCGGAGCAGTATCAATCCAAAATCCGAGGCGCTTATCACGAAACAAAGAATGATTATGGCAGTTACGTATACAAGCTGACAATAAGATCATTATGATTCAGTATCCCTTCTGGTTTAAAGATACAGTAGATAGTTTTAACGCGCATCAATAGACCTAGCCATAGGGGACAATCACGCAGTAAACAACCTGACAGCAAAATTGCCAAGCGTGCACTCCTGGGGATTCGGTCACTGGAGACCGCCACTATGGACAAAAGGGCAGCGAAATCACCGTCGTCCAAAAATGTCAACACGGCCGAACGAAACTTCTTGATTGTGAAGAAAGCGGGCGCAAAGGAAGAGCCGGCGGCGTATCGGATGGACCGTGTGTTTTATGGGGGACTTTTTTTCTTCAGTAACTCCCGTGCAATCTCATCGGCATCCCCCGCCGTGTCGGGCAACCAAAAAGCCTCATGAAGATGTTATTGAGCACAAAACATTAGTTCGTATGTAATTCATAGACTTACCAATTCGGCACCCGCGGAGACCATCATGGCAAACCGGGGATTGAACCGAACGCATCGAGACGGCCCGGGATGTCCATCTAAACTGGCCAAGGGTTGTATCCGCATGGGATGAGATTTCAAATCGACCTCGCCGCTTTTCGTTGGCAGATTTTGAACGTCCCACACAAGCAATTTCCCGTCTAAGCTTCCTCCGACAACGTAACGGCTATCAGGAGTCCAGCTAACCTCTTCTCCACTGCTCCCTTTGGCAGGCTCAATCGTAGGAGCCGCGGACATTGAACGTCTTTCTAGGCCGACATGGCCTTCGAGCTTCGCAAGGAGATGCCCTTCAAAGGCGTCCAGGATATAGTGAGAATCGCCAGAACAGCCGACCAACAGATATCTTCCGTTTGAAGAAAATGACAGCGACGTCATGTAAATTGGTCGTGGAGGATAGCTGATCAATGCCAACGTAGGGTCTTCAAGCGTGATAACGAGGAATGGGGCTTTATCGTAGTTAGCTTGGTCATACAGCAGTATCCGTGAATAATGGTTGACTGCTACAGCAAAGACGACGCCAGTTGAATCATAGGCAACGACTGGGCTGGACGGTACCGTCAGAAGCCCACGACATGTTGGCGTGCGCAAGTCCCATAGGCGAACGGTTTTATCCATAGCGCCAGACATGAACCCGTCATCAACGGGTGACACTTCTAGAGAAACCACCCTGGCCTTGTGACCTCTGAAGTATTGAAGATACTTATTATCGTGCAAAGAATGATAACGAATCGTGTCATCCTCTTTAGTGGAGGCATGTATAATTGCCGTGTTCTTGTGTGTGAATCTTGGGAGATCTACCCCATATTTCTTTGAATACATAGTCTTCAAATATCTTTCTCGGGAAATCAGATCGGGTGAATGGAATAAGGGGAACGAACAGGACTCACTTTCCGTTTTTACAACTGTACAACCTAAACGTCTCGTCTTCACTCGCCGTGAGGACTTGATCCCCTCTGTCGTCGAAAGTGATACTGGTGATATGTCTGGGGCTTGAGTTCGCAGGTCGCTGAGAATAACTTCCGGGTGGTGGAGTAGACGGCGGGTCTACGGCTCCTTTGAAGATCTTTGCGGGCTTAAGCCGTGTCTGACGATTGGGGTATCATCAAGACAGATTTAACTCGAGACAATATGAAGCACTCTTTACCATTAACGTGTTCGTAAGCGCTAGAGTAGGTTGCTGGACGTTTCCATTACTTGAGTTCTGTTGGGGTGCCATGGTAGATAATTTAGAATGACCGCCACGGATTCGAATGAGTGCATGTTAGTCGGAGTTTGAAATACACATTTCTGTCCTCGACATCATCATGGGCGACGTCGACGAGACCGCAAAGCTCTGGAAAGTCAATCGAACAATTCATGAGCTGGTCAGAGACAGAGTGAGTCTGTCTACTATATCCGCGTCATCCCATCTGATAATTCCGATTCAGGGCTTTCTGGTGTCTGACGAAGAGATACACATGGACCTCACTACTTTCAAAAGCATATATTCAAGCAACAGTGGGATAGTGGAGTATGTCTTCTCATCTTACATTCTTCTCCATCCTGTTGATTCGCTGCTTCACTTCGTATAGCCGGAATAAACTCAACTTCTATACTTCATCGCAGTCAAACCCCAGCGACCAAATTTTCATATTCTTCTCGGAAGAGAAGAGTGTCGGTGTTAAAACGATGAGAAAGTGCGCGTTATAAACTGAACTCGACACTTGAAGTTAACGTTTACATAGATTGCTCGGTATCTTGGAAGAAAAGTCGATTCAACGCGGGATAATCGTCTTTCCAGGAAACATGACGCCATCGGCTCGGAAGGTTCAAATTTCCATTCTTTCCCGTTGTTTAACTGGCGCTTAACTCGTGATAACCAGGTTATCGTGGCCATGGCCGCGCAATATCGGCTGGAAGAGTTTTCGGAGTCTGATCTGCTAGTCAACATTGTTCATCATACATTGGTCCCGCGTCATGACGTTTTAACTCCGGAGGAGAAGAAAATTTTGTTGGAAAAATAGTGAGTTCTCCCCAGATCCTCCACATTGAGTGCCCCTTACATTCACTTAGCCGTCTGAAAGAGACACAATTACCACGCATACAGATGGCAGATCCAGTTGCACGTTATTACGGTTTACGTCGTGGTCAAGTCGTTAAGATCACAAGACCAAGTGAAACTAGTGGACGTTATGCGAGCTATCGCATATGCTTTTAGTCCAATCCCGAGATTCTTAGCTTGTTGTTTGAACTTTCATAACTCGTCTTCATGGTTCCGGTTTGCACACAGCTACGTGTTTATCTATCCTTTGTTGGCATTTGTATCTACTAGTATCTCTTAGATTCCACACGAATATGGCGTTTGCCTTCGTTTATCCTTCGAGAATATCACCCTCACAACCCAGTGACGGCCGTTTTCAAGGAACCTTTATTCCAGATTCGAGCAGGTTCAGTACGGTGTGTCACCTGTCGTCGAAACTTGTGTGCAGGTGGCAGATTTTCATAAGTTACATTTTTTGAACCGAGAAATATGAAACCTGGTCCACCTGGAGTCTCGTGTGAGTACTCATCCTAGTGCTTGTCTGACCATCGCCGTTATAACTCGACTGTAGACCCGACATTGTTTCGCATACATATCAGTATGCGGACTTGCGGAAAGTCTATTTTCATTGATTCTCCACGTCGTAGCTCTGCCCACACCTCGTGGCCATCTTCCCCGCCGTTCAACTGCCGGCTACTCTGGCTGCGTTGGTGCATACAAGTCACAAGGGTGCACGAGTTGACATTCTGATATTCACGAGTCTTCTCTACGGAAATTTACCGATGCGTAGGGTCCTAGTCTAGTTTGAAGGCTTCTAGGATGTGTTGTCATCATTCGCTTGAAAAAAAATCATGTAGCCGGGCGTATTTGTTGTTGCGCCAAGACTTCTGCGTTCTCGGAGAACGAACGCACGTCGAATGTGGCGGGAGTGACATTGTCGGTGTCTCGGCAAATGCTTGTCCGGCGTTGCAGCATTTCATTGTGAGTGACGTCTTATCTCACAAAGGTACGTAAAGGAATCGATTACCATCGCCTATCTTCTCATGTTGCTATTCCTCATTATCCCCCAGAAAGTTCCTTCGCTCCGCAGCAGATTGTGACACGCAGCTTAGAAGGCATCATATGATGTTCATTCCGCGTCCCAAGACTGGATGCAACATAATTGGCGATTGCCTATGTCGGTGCTGACATGCTATCTCTATGTCTTGAGATACGGGTCGATTTCAATTTTACACCGTGTTTTAACTCACTTTACCTAGATCTGCATCCTTGACAGGGATGCTAGAAGAAATTTTAGTGACATCATCTTCATTTCCGTGGAATGCGAAGCAGTTGCCTCGGCTAGCAAAGATATACAAAGAAATTCAGACCATCGCCATGTACTTGCTTAAGGTGTGCATCTTCTGAACGCCGTACTTGCCTTGATTGCCATATTTCGTCGCTAGACTACTACGATAATCGCCAAATTCCATTATCAACAGGCTCAGTCCCTAGTGTCTACCAATCCTGGCAGAGCGACGCCCACTTTCGGGATGCCTAATTGTCAAGAGCTCTTTCCGCCTAGAAACAGCCATCGCCCCAGTTCACGTTATGTTGCCTCGTCCAGTAACGTCCATCTCCAGCTATTCGGTGAATGAACTCTAGACCGGTTTGAAATAGACATATCGGGCGCTTTACGAGATGCTCGGGTGTCTGGACCTCGTAGTGGAGTGGAATAGTTGTCTCCCCGGAACCTACCATCAGGCTAAATGAAAATTACCCTCTCACAGATTGAGTTATGCGTTCTAAATCCCTCTATATCTTGTCTTTCGTCAAGCGCACGGCGTAAAACAAAGCTCTGATCATCCGCATCCCGCGGACATCAGTGGTGCATGCTGTAATATTCCATTAACGCACTTGCTAAGAAGCACCAACCTGTCGAGATGTTTCATGTGTGGCGACCACTTCACGACATGGGAACTCGTCGCGGAGCCAATGCATGGGTCATGCGCCTTGTTTTTGCATGACCTGACTGGTTATCGTCGTTTGATCACCGACTTTTTCTTATTATCATCTCGCTATGCACACCAATAGGCATGGTTCCGTAACGTGAGTGTATCCATCCGCTTCCGCTCAACTTTCAGTTGTGCTTTGTGCTTTTCGCACAACCAGATATCAGACTCTGCAGGCCGCATGGGATGGCCGGCGATTAAAAGTTGTAGTCCATCCCGATTTGAATGGTGAGTGGGTCGGCCACCTTATTATACGGGCGACATGTGGGTGCGGTATAATTATTGAATGACCGGTGAGCGCTACTGTCTTATAAGCCATTAACGCTCATCTAAACCGGACCATACGGAGAGCGGCTATTGACGCATAAGCAAAACTCGGAGGGAACAAGGAGATCATCAACATCCGGGAAACGTCGGTGACTCAGTGTTTCAACGACTCGGGGCAGGAACAGCGTACAACAACTTCCATCCTGGAATTTGGCCTGTTTCTTGCCATCATCGCGGCCCGGACGTAGCGGTCGGATCGGAGGGCGGCATTGGCAGTCCAAAACAGACTTCATAGCTTTACGTGAGATTTACTGGCAAACGCGTTGCCTCGCTATTCTTAACACGCCGCATTTACCGTTTCTTTATCTCCATGCGTGCCCTGATACCAAGGAGTCATCAAGATCCAGTTACGGCTCTTGATACGGAAGGAGACCTACGGGTGAATCGCCCTTCTTCCCCAAGAATATATCTCAAGATTCGTATGCGCTAATTTTTTTTCTTTGGCCATTTCCTCGTCTGGAGATACGATCGGGAGCCCTATGAACTTTCCTATAGGACATGGTCAAGTACCTCCGGCGGAGTACATTGCTGGCTTGCTTGGTATAAAACCAGAGAAAAGTTTGCTTCAGACTCCCTCAACAAACCTTGCCTGGTTCTCTATTCTTTGTCTCTAAGCCACACTCCTCACCATGACGCAACTCGCCCGCTATCTCCTCCTTCCCGATCTCCAAGCATCGTGTCCGTTTGAAGATGCAACCAATCCTCATTACGATGAGGTAGTCCCCGAGGCGCAAGACTGGATCATGTCCTACAATGTCTTTACCGACAGAAAACGTGCTTTCTTCTGTCTCGGCATGAACGAGTTGCTAGTCTCTCATGCATATCCCTATGCTGGATATGAACAATTCAGGACAGTGTGTGATTTCGTAAGTTGTCCGTTGTGTCTCCGTTGTCACATTTTGACTCACCTCCGCAACTTGGCACCGTCCAGGTGAATGTTCTGTTTGTCTTTGATGAGTACAGCGATGAACAAAGTGGGAAGGACGCACTCTCGACCGGAAGCATATTCCTCAATGCAATGACAAGTTCGAACTGGAACGACGGCTCGAAGTTCTGCGATATGGTTAAAATGTAGGGCTTGCCTAGATTCTTCTGACCATTCGTCACTCATACACGACGAAAAGATTCAAGGAACGTTTTCTTCGTCTGGCAGGACCCCGTACCACTGAGCGCTTTTTGAAGACTTGGGAGAAGTATTGTAAAGCTGTCGTTCAAGAAGCTGAACTGCGCGAGAGAGGGGAAGTCCTCGATGTGCCGTCCTTCATCGCTTTGCGCCGGGAAAACAGTGCTGTTCGTCTATGCTTCGGTCTCGTCGAATACTGCTTCGGGACCGACATACCCCATGATGTATTCGAACACCCCACCTTTCAAGAGATGTACTGGGCGGGTGTGGACCACGTATGCTGGGCCAACGTAAGTCCCATTGGAAAGGGATTTCAAAGGGGCATGAGGCTTACTGGTGTCATAGGACATATATTCGTACGACGTCGAACAGAGCAAGGGCATAGATGGCAACAACATTATTACTGTCCTCATGAAGGCGAAAGGCCTTGACGTTCAAGAGGCGACAGATTATGCCGGAGCCTACTGCGCGGAGCTCGTTCATCGATTCATGGATGCTCAACGTCGACTGCCTTCTTGGGGCGCATCTGTCGATGGACAAATCGCAAATTTCATCAGAGGTCTTGGATGTTGGATGAAGGGGAATATTGTGTAAGCTATCACCTCCATGTTCCGGATGCCTTCAGATGGCTTATCTGTGCCTAGTTGGAGCTTCGCCACGCAACGATACTTTGGTCCAACGCATCTGGAGGTGAAGGAAACCCTCCTCGTGAAATTGCGCCCGCGAGAGCGCTCACTTGACGCTGGAGATGACTCTGACTGCGACAGTGAATAGACTCTCGAGAGGCCAAACAGAAATCACTTATCTTTTCTTCCTCCTCTTTATAATTGCCTACGGATGTGTAATCCTCACCGGCTCCCAGTATTCATACGTCACCGCATATCATGGAAAATTACTTAATTACTTATGTAGCGTTAATATTTTTAATGATATTGAATTTATCTTGTGGTTACCTTTTCTCCCTCTCCGTAATGTTGAGTAGAATTTATTTCTATGATGATTAGCAAGTAGCGACTGCTGGCTTATCGAGTGACAGCGGGGTCGAACATAGTAAACCAGTAATGCCGGAGATCAATGGGGAACGGATTACGAAGAGAAGGTCGAACTGCAGATCAGGTTACCAGGACAAGGTCGACGCTGGTACCTCGTGCGGGCGTGGGTACCTGGAGGAAGGGGAGGCTGCGACGCCCAAATAGGCAGCTGTATACCTAAAAGCGGAGGTACTGATATAAATAGTCACCAAGTATGTAACCAGGCGTTGATCCGGCGAACACATGGTCGACTGTAGAGTAAAAAGAACGCTGGGCAGAACCCGCCGGCAGTGCATCGCTGCAAAGCTGCGCACGATATGTTGACAAGTTCATTTGGAGTGCTCGTACAAACGATAAGGTTTCGGCGGCGTTCACCATGGTGATCAAAAGGAGGCAAAAGGTTCTTTTGAGCGGGAGACAGATAGTTCCATCAGACCGGTGTGACATGTAAAAGAAATCTTGGTATTACAACAATACAGATACAATCCTTCCCGCGCAATCTCTGGGCGCGCCTTGTTACAGTATCAAGATCTGATCTCGAGAGGAAAGGGGAAGGAGTCCCTCTAAGGAAGACGAAGAAAAAAAGAAAGAAGAGAAAAACGTAAGAGTGCGGCATCATCGAACGGCGCGTGTTAGACATAGAGCCAGCAGCCGAGACCCTCTGCCCAGTCTGCAAGGTCTAACGACGCACTCGCCTGAAAGGACGAGCGAAGCAGATCCATCTCAGCCTCCCTTTCATCCGCTCCCGCCACATGCAATCGCTCTTTGCCATTGGGCACCGGCGTTTCGGGGGGTGTAACTTGGCCCAAGGTTGGGTTGGGCTGGGCAGCGGCAGACGCACGGTTGCGGTGGTGCTCGTAAGGAGAAAGAATTCCAAGACCACTTCCACCAACGGATGTGAGATAAGGCTCAAAGCCTTCGCGGATCAGTTCGCTGATTAGATTATCCATGTCCTGTGCCTTGAAGTCTGCAAAAGAAAGAGAAAAAGGTTCACGGATAAAGGAAAAACGTTTCTTGTAAGTCAAGCCATTCCCATCTTCGAATGCAACCACTCCTATACGCACCATCCGGCACTAAAGTGACCGCGCAGCCTCCCCCACCGGCGCCGGTGAGCTTAGTGCTCAGTTTATATGGGTCTGCTCCCGTCTTCGCCCTGATTGCCTCAAGCGAAGGATGCGACACTCCTAATGTCACCAAGTGTCCATGGTTTTCATGAATAAGCGCCTAATTTTTGTGAGATTCGAATAGAAGTACGAAGGAGGAATAAGTCTATCGGTCGAAAAGAATTGGGGTTCCAATAACTCACCGACAAGGCAGATAGCAAGGTATCACGAGGCATTTCCGGATCCGCCAAAGCTCTCCTAGCCTCGTCACTGATGCTCTGGATGGAGTCGAGGATCCCGTTTACTAGCTCCGGTTCCTGAAGGACAGAGG
The DNA here is from genome assembly GCA_018093805.1 of Macrocybe sp. IBSDJ1. Taxonomy (NCBI): domain Eukaryota; kingdom Fungi; phylum Basidiomycota; class Agaricomycetes; order Agaricales; family Callistosporiaceae; genus Macrocybe; species Macrocybe sp. IBSDJ1. Next base: position 5,732 of record JACXWH010006678.1, on the reverse strand, counting down.
TAAAGTGAAATGTCAGCAAACCAGTCACCACTTCCAGCCTGCTTTCGTCATAGTACCTTCATCTTTTTTTCACCAACACCGGCAACGAGCTTTTTGGTATCTCGTGGCACTCTCGAATTAGTCAACAAGAATCTCAAAGACTTGAATCTAGGCAACCAGCATTCCGTCAGGTACAAGATCTAGGATTTAATAGAACAAGCAAAGAAAGAAAAGGGGTTGGGAGGAGGGAGCTTGAGAACGCACCCTTGTATTGCCTCCATGCCGCTCTTTCTTGCAAAGCCAGGGCGGGTATAACCTAAGGCCCCTCCGAAGACGGCAACGCTATTGTCAACTCCACTCGGGTTTCCATGCAGTACCTTCTCTGCGACAAAAGCCCAACGATTGACCTCATCTGCCACTGCTGGTGGTATCGCCCGCCGGCCTTGATGGGACACATGCACGTGTCCGGTGTCAGAAGACGTAGGTGCCGGAGGTAGAGGGAGCGTAATCCGTTGGGTGAGCAACAGCAATGCACTTGCTGCGCACGTAGAAAAGGAAGCTGACGAGCCCAGGCCTGCGCCCACTGGCAGAGTCGACCGCGCCGAGAAATTAAACGACGGCCTGCAATCGAAAGAGTCTGATTAGATGCCGCAAGAAAGATGTACATGAGCCGCAGTGGGGAGACCGTTGTGCTCACCGTTCTCTGCCGGCTGCCAGAGAGAGATACAGATAGAAAAATGCTAAAGCAGCGGTTTGAGCTCTTCTTTGGGCGTCCGTGAGTTCTTTGAGTGGACCCTGAAGGATGATATCGATTAGTTGTTGATCCAGAGCCTCCGGGTGCTCTACGCCCGCAGGTAGGGACGTCACAGCATCCCATGGCAAGTCTTCAATATCCCATTCTCGATAGAAGTTATCGATGTCATGGAAATGGAGAGAGACTTTTCCATCCTTCCTCGGAGTCATGAGACCATAGCACCGGAGATCAACTGACGCCGCAATGGCAGTCTGTGAGGTATGAATTAGGTCAGAGCACATCGTCAAGGAACGTCCCAGTGTAAAAATAGGAAAGAAGGGGCACCGGAGGAAAGCCAATTTCAGGTAGGGGGAAAATGGAAGAAGGAGGATGAGATCAAGGTACCGTCAACGACGTTCAGGTCCCCTTTGACTGGTGCAAGAACGTTCCAATACGATCCGTGGAAATGACTTACCACACCATGAACAACCGCATGCTCTCCAAACAGGATCACCTTTCCTGGAGCACTCACGAACCACTCCCTTTGGCCAATCGACTTGCCCCGTTCGTCGAGCGTGAGTTGTTTTACGGCTTCGCTGATGGCCTCGCCGGCGTTCACCTGCTCGACGCGAACGTATCTGTTCTTGACGACGCTAAACGTGATAGCGCCGGCGTCGATGAGAGCGCGCTCGAGGTCATCGAGGAGATCGTGGGTGTCCTCGATGCCGACACAGAGACGAATCAGATCTTCAGGTAAACCACGCGCTGCACGAGTGGCAGGGTCAATTGAGGCATGACTATAATTCAGGTACGTCGTGATCAATGCCAGAAATGGCTTGGGAATAGAAGGATGCTCACGACATGACGCATGGCATGCTGATTAGACTGTTAACACAGCCAAAGCTCACACTGATACCCCAGAGTCTGGTCCCACCTACTATCCGTTCGCTCAGTGCCTTGTCTCCGGTCTCAAAACTGAGGACTGCGCCGTTGCCATCGGCTATTCGCAAGTGGATATCCCGTCCAGGGTGATTGGGAAGGCCAGGATAGTTCACGCGGAAACCTAGGGAATGGAGATAATCTGCGACAAGTTGTGCCGTGGCTTGTTGCTTGTCCATACGAAGGGCCAAGGTTTTAATGCCGCGGAGGAGCAAGAAAGAATCGATGGGTGCTAGCGCATTCCCAGTGGCGTTGATCGTGAAAGCTATTTGCTAACGTGACCAACAATTGAATTATGCCGCGCTCTCTGCCAAGGAACGAATATCGCATACCTTGGCCAAGTCATCCCGATTGCAGATAACGACACCGGCCATCAGGTCATGATGGCCACTTAGATACTTTGTGGCGCTATCGTAAACGATATCGGCGCCATGTTCAAGGGGTCGTTGGAGGTAGGGGCTCATCATGGTATTGTCGACGACGACGATGGCGCCAGGGGCTCGTTCCTTGACGTCTTGGCTTATCTTTGACAGGTCCGCAATCTTGAGCAGAGGATTCGTAGGAGATTCAAGAAGGACCATGGCAGTTTTCGTCGGATGAATGAGAGGATGTATCGTCGCAGGGTCAGTGGTATCGACATGGTGGACCGTCACGCCGACATGAGTACGGATATAAGTGAGCAATCGGTTGGTTCCGCCGTAAAGGTCATCGCCCGCGATGACTTCATCTCCAGGCTTGAGGATTCGAAGGATGACATCTAGCGCGGCCATCCCTGACGCGACAGCGAAAGCATGGTTAGCAGAAGAGATTTTGGCGATATGATGTTCTGGGATGTCCAAGGACGGTTTATCAGCAACATGGCATTCAAAGAGATTCAAGCCAAGCACCTAGATGACTCCGCGTCGGATTGCCGCTTCTGGTATAATCGTATTCATTGCCGATGCCTTTGAACGTAGCTGTTTGATAGATGGGTATCGAACTGCTTCCATACTGGTCTTTCATGCTCGGGTTTTCAACCGTTGCGCATAGCGTAGAGAATCTGTATGGCTTCCGTGGTCTGAGTGGGGACTCTGGTTCTGGCGTAGGCAGATCATGAACGGGGTGTTTTGCAGCCATGATTTTGGAATTTGATGGTAAATAAGACAGTCAGAATTCCTCTGTCAAATTGTTAGCTCCGTCAATAGTCGAGGTATAGGGATATTGAGAAGATGAAGGAGCAGGAGAGAGGTAAATTTGTGTTCTCCAAACAAATTGAGTCGATTGCGTGCTCATCGTGTAAAGCCGAACTCATTTCTGACTGCAAATTGATCTGCTCGGCCGAACAACAGCCATGCCTTCAAAAAAGACCAGGGAACAGCGTGAGGCAATGATGGCAATCTATAGCTCGCTGCAGCGTTCGTTCATCGTTCCAGGATAGATGCTCGTCAGGCGCACACCACTTCCATCCAGATCCTCACCCCTGAAGTGATCGCAAAGCGCAAGAAGCGCCATCTGGACGAGCTCGAGGTGCGCAATACGTTATTCTTCACAAAGACAAACCTATGTCCTAATTGTTACGCTACATGCTCGCTTCCTGAAGCGCTCCAACTACGCAGAGCCTACGCTTCTAGCTGGAGAAGATGACGAGGACGGTGGCGGCGGCGGCAAATCTGCCAAAGGTCGTGCCCGGCAGACGATTTCTGACAAGCGCAACCTCAACATCTCTGGGACATCCGCGGCTGCTAGAAAGAAGAAGTCGACCATGAGTGTCCGGACCGCACTGCTTTATCGCAAGAACCTGGCGACTCTTGTCGACGAATCAGTGCGTTCGACATCTTCTCTGCGCGGAATTTAGCCTTCTGAAAAGCGTTTTCTCAGAATATCGCAGCGTTACCCTCAAGCACGCCCAGCTATCTGACCGCGCAAACTGCGCCATCGCCCTATCCGCCGAGACTTTTGTGTTCTGTCTGCGGTTATTGGGGGGCGTACAAATGTCGGCGCTGCGCGATGCCGTATTGCGATCACAACTGTGAAGAGGTTCACGCAGAGACGCGCTGCGAGCGCAGGGTCATATAAAGGGCGGTATTCTTCCCTTCCATATATCTTCATATTTGCGAATACCTGTTCATGACATCTCAAGAGGACTACCTCGGATAACAGCATCATCTTGGTGGCAATGACTGCTTAATTTTAAAGCAAGAATTATCAGCTTTTATCTGGTAAAGAGAAACAAGAAGCGAGGCAGAGTATGCGTTGCGATCTATGTGATCCGAGAAATTTAAGTTAGATCCTTTCCATGCGCCTTCCTACAGTACGGTCTTGGTGAAGAGATGACTCCGGATTTATAGTCCGCTCAACCTGCCAAATGCAGGCCCTTTAGTCTTTCCTGACTAGGACATGATGGATGATGCATGGCCCTTTCTAGCTGTGACCTGAGTGTGAGTGAGCCTTGGTCCAAAGCGATGATGCCTATTGAAGACTCGCGCAGATTCAGGCACTCGCTCTCAGAGATTCTCTCTTGCAGCATAAAGTAAATCCCGACCAAGTGGTCGAGCAGTTACTCCCCTCTGACCTTTCTTCTTTTAGGCCGGTAGCCACGCGGTGGATTTATTCTCCGTTCCCATTGTGATTCTTCCTAGCTGTTTTCAAAGCACTTTTTATGCTCCCAGCTGGCATCGTCTCGTCAGCCATTTTTTTGGCCATTTCAATTTTTAGTAAGCATCTCTAGGCAGTTTTCGCCACGGGCCCTAATTGAACCCCCAACAACTTGGGGATTGGGATTCATTGGGAACTATCCATTCAACCACGCGGCGTAATTTGTCTACGAGCTCGATTAATATATATTGGAATGTTATCGCGCGCGAATTCTTGAAGCATTTCTTCCACGTTTCTGTCAACTTGAACAAAATCTCAATTGCATCTCGAGATCGCGTCCAGCGTGGTGCCATATCTCTGCCGCTTGCTCGCAACAACTTGAGATTGTTGGAAAATCAGGCATCATGGGGCAGCCCACACATTTGACTCTGCGGTCTGTGCAGACTTTCTGACAGCTCTCTTCAGTTGAGTTCAGAGTACCAACGACACATGGACAATTTTGTCAAAACGGCTAACCAGCCATTAGACTGGCACAGTCGCAAAAATGATCGCGCATTCTTCGGCCAAAATACGGCACAGTAACGGCAGGCAGAATGAATGGAATGTCACGTGGGAGGTAGTCACGACCAATCGAGTCAGGCGCAATTCAGTCTGATAAAAAAAGGGCTCGACACTCCAAATTTTTTTCTGCATCCTCTCGTCCCGATCTTTGACTCGGCCTTTCCTCTCAAAGCTTACATTTTCTAGTCTATTGCCATGTGCCCACACCAAAACGGAGACTCGCTCCCCACTGACCTCAGCCAAATGGTCGGTGTGCCCCTAACCAACGGCCACACTCCTGTAGCAGCAGTTAATGGGTCAGGCAAACGCGGAACGTCGAGCAGAGTCAATGGATCTCAAAGCACAAGAAATCCGTATGCACCTCGTGCCGCCGATTTCCTTTCCAACGTCTCCAACTTTAACATCATTGAGAGCACTCTCCGTGGTACGTCCAGAGTCCATCATCTAGCGTAAAAATTGATCAAGGTGTTGACGTCGTAATGATGTGATTAGAGGGAGAGCAATTCGCCAACGCGTTCTTTGATACCAAGACTAAAATTGCTATTGCCAAGGCGCTCGATGCCTTTGGTGTTGAGTACATCGAACTCACATCTCCCGCTGCGTCGGAACAGTCTCGTCGAGACTGCGAAGCGATCTGCAAGCTCGGACTCAAGGCCAAGATTCTCACTCACATCCGGTGTCACATGGACGATGCCCGGATCGCGGTCGAGACTGGTAAGCGAACTCGACAAGTAATCAGAGTCATGTCAAGAAGTGCTGACTGAAACGATGTTGTTATCCCATTCGATCAATCCTCTCATTCCCCTCGCCCCGCGCCTCCGATCAAAACACTTTTTTTGCCCGTGTCGCCTAAGGCGTCGATGGTGTCGACGTCGTCATCGGCACCTCCTCCTTCCTGAGAGAGTTTTCGCACGGCAAGGACATGGCGTACATCACTAAGACCGCC
>JACXWH010006571.1:0-10713 GCA_018093805.1 Macrocybe sp. IBSDJ1 | reverse complement strand
TTGGGAAGGCGGAGAAGAACGACGAGGGTATATCGTCTATCATTCGTAGTTCGAGGGATCGGAGTTCAGGAGAGCGAGACAGAGCCATCAGTCCGTCAACGAATTGGGGAGAGTATTCTGTCCAAGACCTGCGCGAGTTGGTGGATGAACAAACATGAAGATGCTTAACATGCTTTAACGCGTGGAGAATAGACAGAAGTGCGGGTGTGGACGCCCGATGCCAACGCGGCCAAGCTTGTTTAGGCTTTTCTGTTAGGCGGCCAAGTCGCAGCTCCAGCGAATGAACATGTGCTGCAATAGATGGATTAGCCGAGATAAGCTCGTAAAAGCGCCAATGTTGCTGATCTAGAGCATCCACGTATTTAGGATCCATTCGTGTGAGAACGAGCTTAGAAAATAACGACTTCTGACAGATGACATAGAAAGCGCGACACACAAGGGCGCAGTTCCGGAGGGATGTAATGTCAGCGGCCTCCTGAAGTCGGTCGATGACAGCAATGAAGATCTCCAAGGGAAAGGAACGACCAGGCTCTGTCATGCTTAAAGTCGGGAGAAGAAAATCGGTTCATTTCGACGCATCGTATGAGAGTTCTTATCAACCAAGAAGGTCGCTGTTACATAAGCATATGTTGACTGCAAATCCACAGGTTTGTTAATGAACTTACTATCTGAGCTATTGGCGCTATAATAGCTGATGCAAAGCACCCAATCCTGCAATTGATATTAGCATCGGTCGGGAAGAACAGTCAACTCGAGGAAGAGAGATGCGATCAAGGAGTCCTTGTCAGCTATGTAACTTAAAGGTTTCTCATGATCATCGAAAGGGTATAGTCAGTTGTTGCGCCATATACTCCGTGAAAAAGGGCAACTACATTAAGCCTCTTAGGTTGAGATGACGACGGAACCCTGAACGACACCTTGTGACCGACAGCACAGGAACTTCGAATCCTCTGGAAAGGCCAAACAAGAGCGGAGCTGGAAATCAATATAATGGAACTCATGTGTCTTCATTGACCACGAAGGCGACTACGACCACCAGGAAAGATGAATTACTTGCGTCGCCTTTTGCCACCCCGCGTTCTGGGGTCGTCCCACATATTGACGCGTTTCAAATCGACCGCGTCGGCTACTCACAAATTCGTTGTGTTCGTTCCAGATAAGACCGACGAAGGTGCTTTTCAAAGGCGCCTTGCGGTACGCCCTGCGCATCTGAAAGTCGCAGAGCGGCTCATCGCCGACGGAAAAATTCGTAGGACGCTGTCGCTTGTGCTTGCTGCTTTGCGCATAGCTCACTTTTCTCCTAGGCATCGCTGGGGCGTTGCTGACGCCAGAGTCAGTCAATTCAGCCGAAAAGAAAATGATCGGATCAGTCCTTATATACGAAGCAAAGTCTATGGAAGAGTCAGTTATCCGTTTCCTGCACGACTTTTATGCAAATGTTAACGTTTGAGAAGAGTTGAAAAGTTAGTAAAGGAGGATCTTTATTATACGGAAGGCGTGGTATGTCCCTTCTGAACTGTTTTGGTCCAGTATTCTCATTCTGTCTACGAAGTGGGATCCCGAAAAGCTGATCATTCTTCCGTTCGCACCGTTCACGAACATACCCTAACAAACTCTAGCAATGTTACCTTCTGAAAGCCATTTTATCCGCACTCTATCATTCAGACAGAAACTATCATGCGACGACTGGGACTGTATTCATATGCCAACGACGAGGTAAACTGATAATGTATATAGTACAATTCTTCATAAAGGCGATCTGCTAAGGATAGTCTGCTGCATTCTCTACGGTCACAGAAAGAATGCCCTTACGCAATGAGTGAGGAAAGCAAGCCTTGACTGACCGGATCAGCTTCAACACGCGAGAGAGCAGCATTGGTTCCGTTGAAATACATCGCACAGAAAACCTGCGAAGGCTCCGCAACCCGAAAATCACCAGCTCGAGATCCGAACCAACCCCCTCATTGAGTGGTAAGAAGTCGACAAACTTTGGGTTGTGAATGAACTTGATCTCAAACGTTTCCAGAACGTCCCAGTTTGGGAGTGATTTTATGATATGAGCTGCTCCAGCAATAATAGGTCGCATCTCAGTCACTGACTGGATCCCTATGCGAAGCACAAGTGTCGTGAGTGCATTCATTTGATCTAGATTGTAGTCATTGACTATGGAAGAGTCTTGAGACGACGAAGTGACATTTAGCTATGTCCAACGGAGGAGACGGCAGAGATGCCTTACTCGGAACGAGTTCCAAGGTCCTCAGGTATGCCCCGCATAGTTTAGATACCTTGAAGAAATCTTCACATGTGCCCACACAGGTCAATTCTCGGAGGTTTCTGACATCGAAAACGGAGGGCGGGCCGTCAAACAACTCTATTGGAATCGGTGCCCACGACATCTGTATCGACAATGCCGACAATTTAATCTTTTTCCTGTCGGCAGTGGGAGGAGCATCCATTCCGGGACGTAGAGGATTAATGCCATGTGTCAGATCAAACGAGGCATCAGAGATGGACAGAGTCTTCACGTTCTTCAGTGATTGAAAGAATGACGTTGGGATCCAGTAGACGTGGGACAATGTGATGGAGCGAATGCTAGGTAATCTGGCGACGGCAAAAAAGGCGTTCTTCAATTCCTCAATGACGTCCGGCCAATGGAGCGGTATGTTAAGGCTGTACTTCAAGTTGAACGACCGGACAGAGGTGAGCCGTTTCAGAATGATAGCTTCTGGATTGATTCCTGCCATAGTCTGCATGAAGACCTGCGAAAATCCGGGAGGGGCTCGGTAGGTGACGTCGACCTCTCGAACATAATCGACGATCGTCGGTCTCGCGGAGATGATTTCAAGAAGCCGGATATGGGAAGTCAGCGACTTGTCCCCTTGGAAGTACATGAAGACCAACGTGATTTTGGAGAAGATGTACTTCTGGCAGAGAGGCACAAACGCACGGCAGACGAGTGAGCATGATTTTAAGGTGGAGTATGAAAGCCTATCGAGATCAGCTAGCTCATTGATAATAAGGGAGTATAAATCCGGAGGAAGTCGAGGAAATGGTCTTGGTGGCGACATATCTGGAGCGGTTAGGCTGCTCATCGCGGTAGGTGGGTATTGACGTGGCCGTTGTCGAGCTACAGGTTTGTGGCGGGCGTGCCGCGTTCGTGCTAACATGGATTCCTATTAAAACTTCTTTCAAGGATTCGTAGGGCCCAAACCCTTATGTAATTCATCTGGAGCTTATGATGACGTGAATTAGAGCCGAACAACCTTAACGCCTTGAGGCTTTGCCACTCATTTGGATGTACATAGGGCCTATCGATCTTAGGATCGGCGTGAGTACCGACGCAAAACGGGCGTAGAGAACAACATAGAGCTTAAATGAACTTGCCTCTACTATACAAGCAAGTAACTAGGGCATTCCGGTCTGATCGTTTTGGATGGGCGCTAAGAACTAAGAGACAGATTGCCGCCATGCCATCATTTACTAGCTCAACACAATCCAACACGCTGCGACAGGAATATCCTTCGCCGTGAGCGCCGGTTACATAACGCTCTCAGCGTTGAATAGTCATCTCTGAAAACTATCATACTGGTCGATATGGATATAGCCGATGACAGTGTCATTGGGTGTACTAACCATACGCTACACAAGTCGTTGCCGCCCCAGCGAGAATGAATTTTAATTTGCCTATGCCCAAAGAAACAAAAAAGATACGTAGAAGAAAACCCAAAAGCATCCAATGAACCCTTGTTGTCCCTAAACGTGAAATGTACATTTGCTGTCTATGAAAGCTTCCTTTGTCATCTAGATAAGCTTATAAGGCTAGGCAGAGAAGGAAAGAAGTGAAGGCTGACCTCTGTTCGCAAACTGTGTATACGCGAAATCTGAGACGGAGGACCGTTCCCTATAGTAATTCAGATCAAGATGCGCAACTTGAGCGGTGTGGAGCTCAAATATCTCCTTTCAAATATTTCCTGTAGGCGAGTATCAACGTATTTCACCGATAAACATCGAAGGTTCGGCAAACGCTCCGGTCGCGAATCCAGTTCATAGAGAAAGCGGCGGAACATGATCAAGAGAGCCGGTTCTCTATCCCAACAGAGCATGCCGCGCACGATGGTTGGAGCGTCGTGCACAATTAGATTGAAGGACCGACAAAGAGGAATTGTCCCGCCATCTTGGTCGAAAAGGCAAGACTTTCCCGCAAGCATGAGAGAGTAATGAGTGATGTAAGACGAACTCGGGAAATGAACGTCGGTCAGGGATACGTGGAGATAGAGAGCCCTCCAGGTCTTGCTGACAAGGACGGAAGTTTTCATGAATCGGATCCTCTCGGCGTTGGTGAGAGTAAGTGACCAGATGCATGATATGACCCTTGCTAGCAGCTCTGGTGGAAAGCGACGGGCATCTGTGGACATCGTGGATAAGAAGCCAGTCTCTACCTCAGTTTCTAGGCAGAAGAGGCGTGCAGATTGATGCTCATCATGCTGATCTTGTCCATCGAGAATTTATAGTTTTCCTCCTTAAGGAATGGAGTAACTCCTTGCGCTCGATTCGGACTGTGGATGGAAGATGACAGGAGGTCCGGCCCCTGTTTTTGTCCATTTAAGTCCAGAAGGCGAAGCCTGATGCCCGACCGTTCTATGATACATGTATATATCCGAGTGGAGTTAGTCCACAGCGGGTGATATACCTAAGGAAATGGATCGTCAACTAAGCTGCATGGCTCGGAAACTGCGGTCCGCCCCTTTACGCTGATAGCGAGGGAACGCGGGGTCAAGACGGTCACAGGATCGGGCAGGAGGTTCTGCGCAGTATCGGACTTCTCTGTTCAGTCACCGGAAAATGGGAAAGGAAAGGACCTCGTGGAGTAAGGCCCGTTGTGAAGATCTCGGAAAAAACGAACCAGAAATCCAGCTCTTGTTCACGACAGACTGCCCGACTTTTCCGAACACAATATAAGGCAATATTTCATAGCTGTTCTGCTGGGACCTTCGGGCACGTTCTCTATATCAATGGTAGCTTGGGCAGTTGATCATATGATTGGTGCCGACGCGATTTTATATTCCCGACAGACCCGCGATTGGCACGTTGGATCGCTTTCTCACGACACAACTGATTGTTAGCAACGCATTTGCCGCCGCAGATGTCTTTGCAATGCAGATGAAACACGAGTCATGACTGATCTTTCGCTCGAGCCAGAGGCTCAAGCCTCCGCTCGTCTCGTAGAACCAGTGCTCCCCTTGGATCTTCTTCTAACAGTCGCCGAATATCTTCTGTCCGATCGTCCGACTCTTACCACGTATTCCCTCGTATGCCGGGCTTTAGTTCCTTTCTGCCAAAAGCATCTTTTCCACACCATAACTTTGGGGCCGTTTATTGACACAACCATGAATGGTCACTCCCCAATCAAGTTTTTGTCCATGATCATGCGGAACCCAGATATTGCGTCCTACGTTCGGACTCTTAGGATCAGACTTTGGACCCCAAACGATGACGGTGGAGATGCAACCCCCTTGGAGATCACATATCCCATTTTCCAAAGGCTTTCAAATCTCGAAGCGTTGGAAATCTATGGTCGTTTCTCACCTTCGTCGCACTGGCCTGACTTACCTGACCGAGTGCGAGCTTCATTCTATTTCCTCGGTCAGCTATCGAGCATGCAAAAACTGACGCTGTGGGACGTAGAAACCCTTCCGGTGTCTTTTTTCTGCGCGTTTCCCAACTTGACACATCTCTCCCTTACCTCTGTGGAGATCAGCGATGACCGTCCGACAGGCGATTCGCTGCCAGACGCCAATAAATCTCCGCATCGGCCATCTTTAGAATTCCTCGCACTGCATAGTATGGGCACGGACGTCTGCGAGCTATTCGCTACGGACAGACCAATATTTGATTCGAACCAACTTCATACTCTGATCATAGATGATCGCATGATGCCGAGCTCCTTCAACTCGATCGCGATTTTCTGCGGACGGTCCGTCAAACGGCTTGAGATGCATAAAAATGTCACCGATTACGTGGCAGACAGTCGAGGTGTGTCTCCGAGAATGGTTTCTTCGTACAGGCACTTAATACCCTGAGGTCTTAGCCATCCTGGGATACAATTTCGGTCCCTTCGTCTCGCTCACGCATCTCGTGGTTCACATTCACGTCGGTTGGTCAAGTACGATCTGGATATTTCAGCGGCTGGGACACTTGGGTAGAGTTGATGGCCTAGTGGATGTCAGAATTCGATTTCGGCCGGACAGACTCTTGTGCGATGCGAAGGATTTACCTCTGTTCAGACAAATCGGGTCATTCATCTCAAGGATTCCTAGCTTGCAAGGCGTCTGCTTCGAGGTTGTCACTACCTTTCTAGGGGACCGACACGTCTTCACACCCGCCTTTCGTCACATCCTCGACAAGTCTATATCGCTGCCTAGAGAAAATGTGCACATCGAAATCTCGTGAACTCGTCAAGTCGCCCGGAACATATTTTTCACATACTGTTGACGGCTACAGACATTGTGGCAAGCTCGATCGCTCCTCGGACTCGTGGATACCGATCGTTTAGACGAATAGATCCTGACAGATAACGCTTTCGTACCAGACAGTGAAACATTGCTAGGAGTATTTAACATCGATTGCCTCTCCCAGATTTAATATACAGTAAAATTACAACTACAACCGCAAGGCAAGCGAATGGAGTGGCTCTCTCGTGTACGAGAGTCACTCCCTATGCAATGTCATGCGTAAAGCCGTGGTGCTCATACGAGTACCGCAAGAGGTGGTTTAAGCAACGGCGATCTTCTTGGGAGCTTGTTCAGGGGTAGACTTCGGGAAAGTCACAGTCAAAACGCCGTTCTCCATCGATGCTTTGATCTCGGCCTCCTGAAATAAGATCGGCGTCAGCCACAATCAAGAAACTGAAGTAGAAACTATCTGCAATAACAGACCTTGATGCCCGCAGGAAGCTGGAGAGTCCTGGACAACTTGCCGTACTTCCTTTCCCTGACTGCGTAACCGCTCTCTTCGTGTTCCGAAGAGATTTTACTCTCTGCAGAAATAGAGAGGCGTCCATTGTGAAGGTCGATGTGGACGTCCTCCTTCTTGAGACCAGGGAGCTCGAAGGTCGCGGTCACAGTGTTGTTCTTCTTGTCCTCGTGCAAGTCCATTCTAATAGACAACACTCAGTGATCAGTGCGTCCGGGCTACGCACGCATGAGAAGTTTGCTTACCTTGGTTTGAATGTTTGCACGGCATTGGCAGGTTGTTCGCCGGCTCGACGAGGTTGGACGGCACCAGGAGTGTTGCCATTCCAGCGGAAATACGCATCGTCGAGGAGACGGTCAATGTCGTAGAAAGGCTCGTAGAAGAAAACAGAAGACATTGTGAAAGATGTGATGTGGGTTTAGAGACGATTCTTTAGATGTTGTTTTTGCTGGCTCTGGGATGCGAATTCGACAGCCCTTTATACCTGCCAGGCGTTGAACCTTGGTACAACATGAGAACGTTCTGGAACAATCCAGCGGGCAGATGTCACCATATCAAAGGAAAGGAAAAGAGAGGATTATTCCAGGTCTGTGGATGAACCAGTGAGAACGTTCGAGAGTCCTTTGTCTCGAATCGCACAACATCCAATGCTGCCTTCGAGAAGAGCGTCGGAGTTGATTCACATCCATTGACCCATTACGTAATGTCCCGAATCTAGCTAACCCGATTCGTGTGCTTCGTAGACCAGGCACAATAGCCTAGCCCAGCACCCAGCCCCAGTGGCTCTGGTGTGTCTCAATTCTAAACAGGTTTGCGACATCACATTCCAGACTGCTTGCCAGAGATGACATAGGACAATGCCAGGATGGCAGCATTCACTCCTGCTTGCTCAAACTAAGGCTGAATATTGCTAATCCAGCCGACCAGCCATTCATTCACATGGACCATACAGCAGCCGCACCATCAGACCTCCGCAGATTCGCTCGCCAGTAACGATGAGGCATAACATGCGACATATGCGCAGTTGTTTGGAAACAGTCACGTCATAAAAGACGTCACTGAGCAAATTGACTCCGAGTAAGCGCGTACCGAACGAATCGCAAATGCCCCATTTTCTGAGGTCTTCATAATTTCATTCAAAATTTATCTACGGCACGACACAAACGAACGAGAAGAGTTTTGACTTCGGAAAATTGGATCGCCGACTCCGTTCAAGCAATAGTGATTTTCTTCTGAGCTTGTTCAGGGGTTGTTTTGGGGAACTGAACGGTCAGAACGCCGTTATCCATCGCGGCTTTCACGTCTTTTTCCTAAAATACACATTGTCAATAAATCCGTCTGAAAAGGCGCCGGGCGTCGCGCAACGCGAACCTTGACACCCTCTGGAAGCTGCAATGTCCTGGCGTATCTCCCATACCTGCGCTCCTTCACGGTGTATCCACGTTCATCGTATTGGGTCGACGCCTTGCTCTCTGCGGATACAAGGAGGCGGCCATTCTGGAAGTCGATGTTGACGTCTTTCTTCTGTACACCAGGCAATTCGAACGAGGCAGTCACAGTATTGGTGTCCTTGTTCTCGTGCAAATCCATTCTGTCAAAAGCATCGTTGATTTCATCGCCCAATAAGGGAAGAACATGGAACATACCGAGGTCTGAAAGAACGAAGGGCTCCGGCCTCCTCTTCACGACGTTGGAGTTGGGTAACAGGGGAGGAAAGAGCCCGCCAACCCAGTGTATCGTCCCAGAAGCGGTCCCAACGGTCCCAGTCATAGAAAGGTTCGTAGGATAGCAAAGACATTTTAGCTGTCGAGTATCACTTGAGTTTAGCGATGGATATGCTCTGAGCAGTGACGAGACCGGACAGAGAGGTTCATTAATATATACCTCAGCGCGCACCACCTCGGAGAAATTTCTGGACCTCTCGCACGCCGCACGATCTAAGACAGAAGACTGGAGACAATGAGTTCATATGTCTGTTGCGTATGTATGTTGGCATCATCGGACCTTTGCACAGGGTCTGGACTTGCGATGATGCCAGCGGTCGGTTTCATTACAACCGCCACTTACGTTCTCAATTTCATCATTGAAAGCATGAAGCTGGAACATGAAATTAATTATAAGTACTCCGTAGTTGTATCCACCTATTGATCGGCACGTGATTGAGGACGTGAGATCGCCATCTGAGCGCGTCTTACCTCCAAGGACGGGCACTTACTGCTGGGATCATGCATGGACATGGGACGTGAAGACGGTCGAGGAGGTGGCAAGAATTAGAATGGTTATTATACTGGCTTCATGCACGAAAGACTGGTATCTTTCTAGAACTTTCTCACAGCAATTCGGATCTAGGATTTGTGTCATAAACCGGACTTTCCGTGCTGAGACACCTCCATACTTACTACGAACGTCATGTCTTCAATTTTCTTCTACGATCCCTTCTACGACCTTCAGCGCCTTTTCGACGACGTGTTTGGTGACTTCCACAAGTCCGGCCAAGTGTCGCTCAACAATGGAACGTTCAGGCCAAGGTGTGTTCCCGTCCCGACTGCTATGTGCCGTATGAGCCTAGTGCCATTTCTGCGTCTACAGAATGGATTTGCACGAGGACAAGGGAACCAACACCATAACGGCGACCATTGAGTTGCCGGGACTCAAAAGAGAAGATGTCAACATCGAGCTGCAGGACGATCGACTTGTGATCTCTGCAGAAAGCAAGGCCTCTAAGGACGTTGCTGAGGGCAGTCTTTCGGTTAAAGAACGAAGATTCGGAAAATTCGTAAGGGCCCTGCGTCTCCCTCGCGGTATAAAGGTGAGTCGCTGTGATCCTGCCCACCTCGTCACTTGACTTCGACTTTCCATAGGACAAGGATGTAAAGGCCTCGATGGCTGACGGGGTTTTGACCGTTACTTTCCCAAAGTCGACACCCGAATTGGCTCCTAAGAAGATTTCTATTGCGTAAGTTCGCGTTCAATGGCTATGTGCCCGCATCTCATCTTTGTGCAGTAAGCTGTAGACAGACATTCGCGTGCGTTGGAAGGAACCATGTATGCATGCATCTGACCATGTATGCTTTTGTGATGAGAAACATAATCCTAAGACATTCAATACCCATATTTCTTGTAGCGACGTCGAGACTTACTTCTGAACTCTTAAGCCAACCCTTTGTGGATTTTCGATAGATATGATGATTGGTCGGACGACAACGATATACAAAACGCCGAAAACTAAACAAACAAAGACCAGCATCGCAGAGCAGACCACAGAACACAAGAAATAGCAGAACAACAATACTCAGTACAGAAATAATCACAGACCGAATTAGATAATCAGTATCTGTTCATCACGATAGAAAATTTTGCGACATTGCAAGTCTTCGGGTTGAAAGGGTTTACTTTTGATTGTGGTCCCTTCACGGAATTTGATACGCCAGGTGTGACCTTTGTCGTTTGATCTGACGGAGTACAAATACAGGTCCTGGACGCCCCTGCGAACAGCGACTCTCTCAAATCCAGGACGGCAAGTTTCAGTCTGGAGGGGAAGATGGGAATAAGTCTCGTGCGAAGCCCTGCAGGTTTGAAATGGCAGCGTACCCGAAGATAATAATTCATAGCAGTAGCCAAACTTTTCGCAAGTTGTGAGCGAGTGATCGAGCTGCAGTAGCATCGAATCGGAAGGCGGCAGTTTCTCTTGGCAAGCCCGTTTTCCTACGACGCGAGCGCACTAATCAATTGCTGTTACGA
>JACXWH010006525.1:0-12106 GCA_018093805.1 Macrocybe sp. IBSDJ1 | reverse complement strand
GGGGGGCATAAAAGTGCCAGCGGCACGTGTTATATACTTGTCAATAATAATGAGGGAATGGCGTGGGAAGGGGATCTGATTAGCTAATTTTAGTCAGCAACTTCAACTGACGCCTTGAGCGTTGTTTTTCATAAGCTTGTATACCATAGTCCGGAACCATGATCAATTGCTTACTGCTATCACTACAGAAAATTCTGCAAGTGGAGAATGCTCTGTATCGAGTGCACCGTGGTGTCCTTTGCAAGGGCAGCACTGCCATGCGAAAATTCTTTGAAACCACAGAGTCTGATCTCAGTGACGTGTCAACCTACCAAGGTTGTCCTATCGCTACTTTGACAGACTCCACTGATGATGTAGAAGAGTTGATTGACCTCTCTGCATCACTTCCATACACCCTAGATGAATATGATGACGAAACAGACCCATGGGACTACATATATCCTGATCATGGAGTCTGGATCGATATAGCGAACCTCGCACGGGATCTCGAGCTGCACAGGCTGCTTCCATGCACTTTGCTGCATGTTGTGAGCAATTACAAGTTGGAAGAAATGATAGAGGGTGTCCCTTGCACAGACAAGACCATATTTATTACCAGACGCTCTGTAGAGAATGCCAAAGTCTGCATTCTCGGCATCGACAACCTCAGGAATACTCAGGCTGAGCATACCTTCTGCTTCCTGGATCTCCCTTCCGTACCAAAGGCATGCATCGATATGGGCATTTGCAGTGCCTTCCGTTGGAGGTTACTGCGGAAATACTGGAGACATGGTTCTGTGCTTCACCCTGCTTGGAACAAAAGGCCATGCCGTTGCAGAAAATCCATTACGCTAGCTTACGCTCAATGACGGTAAGTGACCGTCATTGAGCGTAAGCTAGCGTAAGTGAGCGTCACGCAAGTGTTTCAGCCTGGGCCGTAACACCAGTGTGACAATCCATACGGCGACTGATCCGGACTCACTGATAAGATAAACCATCTCTCTAACCACCACCATGTCCCGTCGACAGCAGTCTCAGAAGGGCAAGCGACCAGCAAACGAACTTCCTGTGCGTACCATCTTTGAATACAATAGATATTAGACCAATTTGAAAGCCTTCTTTATAGCCATATGAGCATCGGCAGCGTGTTCCGAAGCCTGATCAAGTTCACGCCACATCAGACGGCTGGGTTGGGAGCAGTAGCCGAGCGCTTAGCAAACAGAAGCGTGAGGCCCTGACTTTGGAAATGGCCAGAGAGCGCGTTCGCAAATTCAAACTATTCGCGGACAAGTATCGTCTACCTTTTTCGCATGAAGATCTCAAAAACGCCAACCGGCATACGAACCAGAATCTGGAGCATTTTGACAAGATAGTCCAAGAGCATCTTGGTCCCAGCGTTCCGAGCCGGCCCTTTTCTGGGCAGTACTATGACAATGAAGACAAACCACTGTTTTTTTACTTTGGTTACCGCCGCCGAAGTGACATGGTGAGTAATAGACATGCCATCGATCATGTTTGAGGGCAATATGACATCCTCCCTTTAGACAGAGAAGGACTTTGTAGACCTGGGCATCAATGGAGATTATTCAGCCCAATATCAAGGACGAACACTGAACGATCTCGAAAAAATCAGTCCTGATGAACTGATATTTGATGGCATCGGTGTGAGTCGTTTGTTTCATCTATTGGTCCAAGACTAAAGCTGTCCTTAGGATGGGCTGCTCAATGCTTATCATGAGGCTACACAGCGGCTATGCTCCTTCGTGCAACCGATCGTCAAAGGCCGTGATCCACGCCATGAGTGGGAAGACACAGATGCGAACCCTCGGATTAACCGGTATCAAGACCACTTTACAGGTGAAGAAATTGAAGAACGGCGTGGAGTGACGCACTTGGTGCAAGGTTGGATCCAACAGGCCCAGCCAGAGAAGGTAAGATGACTATTGATCTCTTGGATCGTTCAATCTAATCTAGGTCTCTTGACAGGGCCTTTTTTTATCGTCGCCATTTGTGCAATCGGCAGAGGGACTCGGTGCTATTCAGGCATATTATTATGCTACAAGTACGGTCAGCGCCATCCTTGGTATCATGTTTTCAGAAGTTTTCCCAAAAACGTACAAGACCTACGAGAAGGCATTCAAGGCAGGCGTGTGGGTGCAGGGCGATCCTGGACCGTGGCTCGGCAGAGCTATCATATACAAGCTACAAGGCAAGATACATATAGATCAACAGGATGTTGGGCCTGCCGCATGTATTCCATGCGGGCATTATTTGAACGGAGAGATGTGCGTCCCCCAATTTTTGGCCAAATTTACGTGAGTTGCCATTATTCAATGACAAAGTCCAAACTGATGATCAGGTCTGTAGATATCGACCGGGTCATGTTTGCTTGTTCGAGTCGGGGGATATCTGGCACAAGGTAGCCACGTACCAATGGCCATTATACAACTCCAGTGAGACGCACTTGCAGCCTGGGCGCATCTCCACGGTCTATTTTATGCCTCAAACCACTTTAGAGATGCTAATAGATAAACCGGAGGGTTGGGGGAGATATACAAACTACGGCAAGTCCGGAAATATGAATGACCTCATGTAAACTAGCCAGCTTGCCCCCAAAAAAAATAAAATATATTGTTGAGACAGTACAAACAAGAATATGAGATAGTATTTAGCCCTTCAGTCCGCCTTTGATGCCTGGGCTGGCGCCCTCGCAGACCTATGGATGGCAATCCATCCTCGGAATACCATGGCAATGTCGAGCGCCAGGTTCGGCGCAAGAGTATCGGTATAATCTAAAAATAGGCCTGCGGAGTGAGAGGTGGCGATCTCGTTGACGAAGTATTGCATCTTCCCATTGGGTAGCTGCAAAAGAGAGACGTCCAGACGGCAGAAAATTCGGAGGTCCGATGGCCAGGATGGGGAGAGCCGTTTCTCGTGCGCCTCGACCAGTCCTTGCCAAGTCAACGTTACGAAGCGTTTCAATGCCTCGTGAGCTTCGTCTCGTTTCCAGGCCGGAAGGAAGGTGGCGTCTGCTATGGGCAAAAATCTATGACCGAGGACGTAAGACATAACGAATCAAGTAAGGCGTGCCGCTTACTTTGTGTCATCTAACGGCGTAACGGCATCCACCATTCCTATGTCTATGTTCCCTCGCACTTTTGTTGAAGGACAAGTAGATATCATGTAACGAAGACAGCCACCTATAAAATAAGCGCGGATCTCCCCTTTGACTTGCATGTGCTCGATGAAGGGGAGAGCAAACCAACAGGGCTGAATGGCAAGCGTACGAAGAGCAGGATGATCCCAATGTTTTTGACATTCGGCTTCCAAGTTCTTCATCTTGGACGCGAATTGCCTATCCTTGTCGAACAAGACGTGAGTGCTGGCGTCGCTGAAGGATCTCTTCACGACGAGACCGGGTCGAGCCTTGGCTTCCCGGACGGGGTCGGCGACGACGGTGAACTTGGGATACCAAGTTTTCGTGATGTGTTTTGCGCAAGAGGCGAGGTCGTTGAGAACAGGAATTTTATGGGAATGTTCAAGGCTCTGGTCAGGCTTTGACCAGACGATTGTCCGCTGTGCAAGGCGGTCGAGATTACGAACATACTTGGCGACATCCTCCGCAGGCATGTAACCCTCATATTTAGGATTCCTGTCCGACGCACAATTAGGATCAAAGAATCAATTAAAACACTTAGGTCTGAAGAAAACTCACATGAAATCGGAAGTAAGATTGATGCCGCCCACGACGAGGTCGCCGTTCTCCATCAATTCCCAATCCTTTCCTTGGCCAGCAAGGACGGCCGCCTGAAATCTCTCCCAAGGCCAGAGGACGACGGCGGCAGGGCCAGTCTTTGTGGCCAAAGCATATACCACAAGTAACTGAAATATAACGTCAATCGGGCTATCACAAATAATAAATTGGCTAGCAACTCACCCAATCCCAGTAATAATCACTTGGATCATTTTTTTTCTTCGGGAACACGAGCTTAGGAAATGCCGATTTGAATTTCTGATGCCACGCCTTATCGATAAGAGCCGTGGAATGCATCCACGAGTCTTGCGTATACGCCGTCTCCTTGGTGGTCCGGCGTTGAGGGTCCTCGACGAAAACAACGCGGATTTCAGCCTGGTAGAAGGATGAATCGGAGATGACGCGAAGGTTGGAATGAATAGACTGATAATAGTGATGGATTGGAGGCGGGAGGGCGGACGAACGTTGGGAGGGAGGTAAGGGTGAGGCGCGAGATCGAAGGGAAGGAGGCGGCGGGGAAGTGACCATACCGATGGAACGATACGAAGTGGGAGGGGGCAACTGAGGTGGAGGGGAATCTAAGAACAGGGGCTGCTCTGGAGAATGACGAGAGGGGCCAACAGAAGCAAGACGAGAGGGGCCAACGGAAGCAAGACGAGAGGGGCCAACGGAAGGAAGACGAGAAGGGTTGGGATTGCTTTCAACGTCATCCTCCTGATCTTCTTCGGACGACGACGGGGGAGGAGGGACGGTACGTTGTTTCCCCTTGGCTTTGGAGCTAGGCGGCTCCGGCTCGTCTCGGCGGTGACGGGATGGCCTTGATCGAGAGGACTTGGTTTGTTGGGGAGACGATGGAGCACGGGACGATGAATCTTCGCTGTCGTCCTCATCTTCAGAAGACGAAGGAGAGGGGGAGCGACGGTGGCGAGAGTGCTTTCTCTTGCCTTTCTTGTGAGATGGGACAGGCGAGGGAGCCATATAAAAGGCGTTCTCGGTGGAGCTAGAGTCGTTCGCCTCGTCCGAAGAGTCTTCGGCTAATTTGAGGAGTTGTCGGCGTGCGTTTCGATATTCGGCCTTCGTCAAACCGCTAGGAGGAATGCATGCCGCAGCGGAAGCATTGTCCTTGAAACGCCTCCACAAATAGTTCGCTAGCGGCTCCACCTCGGCCGCTGTTAACGTAGCAGCCTCTCTCTTGTTGTAGGAGTTGGGATGTGCCGGACAAGAGCGGTTACAGTTCTTATGACAGGTTTTCGAGCGCATGTGGCTGTTATAAGCGCTGCCAACGTTGAAAAAGACTCTGTGACACTTATCGGAGTGGCCGCAGTCGTGGGGACATTTCTTGAAGAAAGGCATGATAACAGGGAGGACGGTCAGAGGGCGCAAGAGATGGACGATGAGAGCAGGAGATAAGGAGGCGGCGCTGGGGCTGTACGCGGAATGAGCCGGGCAGATCTGCCAAACAAGCTCACGCCCCAGTACGGCGCCTTTACGCTGACTTACGCTGACTTACGCTCAGTTACGCTGACTTACGGTACACTATTTTTCACCCCTTACAGTAGCTTACGGTCACTGAGGCTGAATTACGCCGACTTATGCTCAATTACGGTGACTTACGCTCGCTTACGGTGACTTACGCTCACTTACGGTGCCCCCGGCTGGACTGTTTTTTGCTACGAGTGACTTTAAGCCTGCCCTACAGTGACTTCGTGGGACAAAAAATTGGGTTTAGGGACCTACTTAATTAGGGTCCATAAGGCCTTCTTACATAAGCTAGGAAAAAAAATTGCAAGGTAACCGAAAAACCCAAAAAAAAAAAAAAAAAGAGCAAAAGAGCGCAAGCGCGCTATATAGGCCAAGCTCCGGAGCTGGATGGACGGCGCTGTGTTCAGCGCTCTCGTGGTCCTAAGATATCGCCCCAGTACCCAAAAAATAATATATACCAAAAAAAGTACCTGTCGAACGTCCCAAAAAAAAAAACGCTCAGTCCTTCAAAGCATGTGTCCGTACTCACTAAGGACGGTGGCCAGCACTGATTGGATGACTGCGCTGCTCAATGCGCATATGAGCAGCGCAGCCATCCAGCCCGTGCTGGAATGGGGACGTTGAGGGCCAACGGGCGTGTTGAGACGCGTAGCTGAGGCCGCGACGCGTGCTGGTGAGGCCCGACACGTGCTGGGAAGGTCTTGACGTGCGCCGATGGGGGTGGTGGCTTAGGAGACGTTGAGGGAGATCTTGAGGGAGGAGGGGACGCTGAAGCGCGTCGGAGGAAGAGCAGGGGGCGGATGGGCGAGGAGGACGGTTACCAGGGACAGGGTGGTTCGACTTTTTAGGCGAACCGCCGAATTCCGGAAGAATTCAAACTCCGACCGAAAAATTATCACTGACGCCCAAAGACGCCCACTTACGTTCACTTACGCTGCACCCCCGTCCTCCTCCCCGTTGTCCAGCGCGCCTCCTTCGACTCCCACCCCTTCTCATCATCTTCTCCCACAACCATGACGCGTCAAAGCACCCAAGGACTCGCTACACACCAAAAAAGTGAGTCCCCCTTTACATATTATATTATTACCTATATGACATGTGACTGATCGACTCGCGACGCGTCCAGGGCCCACGCGTCTCGAATCCCCCGAACTAACCGTGCCACGCAAGCGTGCGCGGTTACTGGTCATTCGCTCGGATTCGGAGCACTCGGAAGACGACGACACGGGCATGCAAGTCGACGACCCGCAGCCAGAGCCTCCACGCCCAGCAACGCCCGAGCGGTCGCCCGAATTGCCTCAAATGGCAACTCGCGCTGCCACCAGCGCGCCTCCTTCCCCGTCGTCCGACCGGCTTCTGTTACCGCGTTCGGTCATCGTCCCCCTCATGGACAAGCCAATACTTAGGTATTGCAAGGAACAATGTACGTCTTTATTTTTCAGTTGATTTATTTTATTATTTATTAATGCCCACTATTCTGCCTAGTGGAGCGGTTCTGGCCGGATATCCCAAAGTTGAGGGATATGCCCCCCGGCTGGCCGGAAGGCAAGAATGGGCAGTTGGCTTGGGTGGCACTGGAGCCGCCAGAAGGGCAGGAAGGTTTGTAAATTTGTTTAAAGTTAGTTGAGTTTATTGGCTAATCGAATGACTTCAGAAGAGGAGAACATGGCTATGGACTGTAATTAAATACCAGAACTATACATAAAATCAAGTAGGTATTCAAAAGGCCATTTTTCTGACAGGTGATAGGAGAACCGTAGACGAGGAGGAGCAGAATGACAACAAAATGCAAGGTAACGTACGCAGACTTGCTATGTAGCCACAGTCCGCTAACTTTTCAGATAGAAGACAACCCTCTTCCATCACAAGGGACATCTCCACGCCCATCTCTGGTCCCGTCTTCCCCACCGTCTCCAAGGCCAACATCACCACGCCCACTGACTCCGCCAACTCACCAGTCATTCCCGTCGCCACCTCCACTGTCACCTCCTCCACATCCGCCGTCACCGTCAACACGCCTACCGTCACCGCCGTCACGTACAACTTCAATGCGCCCACTATCCCCTAACCGACCGCCGGCGCCAAGCCCTCTAACTCATTCTCAAGGCCCTCCACGTTGGCCGAGCACGACGACCGGTCAACTGTCCCAGGGTTCTCAGGGTTCCGAAATGTCAAGATCCAGAGTGGTAGATCTCCGTGAGTGTTTATATTAAAGTCACCGCTCCCTACACTCACACCCCCCATCAGGATACCAAAGTCAACAACGTAGACCACTCAAACAGGACAGAAGTAAGTTATATATTTTTGTTTTGTTGAGCAGACCATTACATAGAATCTCATGAATTACAGAGACGTCATCAAGAACCCTTCCGTCGGATGTAGAATTGACGGATGAGGAAGGAGACGACAGGGCCAGTCAATGGGTTGCGGGTTTCAACGCACACTGGCCTCAGTGGGAAAAATATGATGGCATTGACTTGGCTACCTATCAGGGCCAAGTTGGAGAAGTGGAAACCCTCAATCGTTGGCTTTTGGATCACCAACCATTGCCAGAGGAGATCCAGCATAGCAGGGCCAAGACGAAGCTCAACGTAAGTGCTTAAACCATTAATTGATTGATTTAATTAAACTGACAGCTGTCCAGAGGCAACTACTACGTCATTATTTATATCTGTCAACTCAAAAGTTTACTAGAATACATTTTAAAAAGCTACGGGACGAGGAGAAGGTTCAGCTAAAGGTTATGGCTCAACAGTTGTTGGATTTGGTACGACCCCGGTGATCAATTGATACTTGTAACTAAGCATCCGTGAGAAAAACACCCTTCAATGGGGTAACGGCCTGTGATTGAAATATCAAAATAATGTGAAACAGGACTGAGGCTTGCTCAAACTATTTTTTCAAGTCCTTAGGCTGTTGTACGCTATTCTATCATACTATTGCATTTCTCCTATGGCACGCACCACTACCAGCCACTCTGCTGCCCCTCGCCAAATCCAGACACGTCGCTCTACCCAGTCAGCGACCTCTTTGGCCCGAAGCCGAGCCCGTTTGGCCGCTGTAGAGGCGTCCAGAAGGCCCAAGGTGACGCGAAAGAAGAAAGCACCGACTAAACGATGTCCGTCCCTTGCCACGTTGGCTAAGGAGGGACAAGAGGAGCCTGAGCTCTTCATTAGCAATGAGGCAGGGCAGAGCGAAACGTTCCGGCGTGGGGACAGGTAAGCTGTCATAGAATATTAAATGTACCTTGCTAAAGGAGCGTTCTTCCAGTTTATTCATTGTCCACCAGGACATGGATCCTGCCTCCAAGCCCTGGGATCCCCACCAGTACTGGAAGGGACAGGTTGTTTGTTTTTACCGCTGGAAGGAGGAATCATATGCGGTGGTTCGCTGGTTCTATACACCGTCTCAACTGAAAGTTGCCAACCCTCCCTGCAAGTAAGTAGGAACCTCACCTGGCTTATCGGAAACTGATTTCAAGAAACACAGGAACAAGGAAGTAGATCTCTTAGGCGCCGCAGAACTGGTTCTAAGCAATCACCAGGACGTCATACCAGCGAGCTGTATTGAAGGTAAATCCGTCTGATTGCTACTATGATTGATCGTTAACATTCTCACAGCAAAATGTAACATCAGTTGGCTGGATGACAAGAATCCTGCGGCGGCATGGGTCAGTCCAGTGAGTTGGTTTTACCGCCTCGAAGTTGAGTTTCACGGACGGAAAAAACCGGAGCTCAAAGTACGTCTCACCAACTTAACACAGTTCTACAACTAAGGTATATATATTGTTATTCTTGCTGTAGGGTGTCAACAGTACATGCCAATGTAGGGTGATGTATTCGCCATGTACGGATGCGCAGCGCTACTGCAGGATCTGTGCTGAATGGTTCCATGCAAAGTGCTGCGACAAGGTTAGTGACGAGGGGCCAGCACCAGCAATTGAGGCAGGAGAAGCCCAAGCTCGCGCCTTGCTAGATGTGCCCATCATGAGGGGATGGGCCAATTTAAAATGGGAGACGCTCCCACCCTGGTGGACGGTAGGTAATTACCGGAAGATCAACAGAGTCCAGAGGTGGATCGAGAATGGAGGAACGCTACCATTGGATTGGAAATTCCAACTGGGAAAGAATGGACTGGGTGAAGAGTTTCTTGTGGAGATGCTTGGACGTACATGGGCCAAGTATATATGCCCTGGTTGCAATGCTATGATCTAAGTTTTAATTTCTAATTTTTAGTAATTTACGAGTACAATGCGCTTCCAAATGTTAGAGTGATCGCATGAATGGGTCGTACTTTTAAACAGGCCCTTAGTTAGTAGATCTGACCGAATGAAATCACTCAGCTATATCTATAAAAATGTATTAAATTGACACTACATTGTTTCATTGCCTACAGTCAATCTGAGAGCGAATTGTTGCTTTGGTTCGAATCTGTGCTCTCAGCATGTTCAGATGACAGGTCATCATCTCCTCCACTCTCCTCACTGGAAACGGGCTGGGTTTCTTCGTCCAGAACACGCCCTTTCAGGCGACTTGCATTTCCACGGGCAACTGCCTTCTTTTTACTGGGAGCTGATTGTCGGGTTCTAGTCTTTTCCTTTTTCTTGATACGATCGACAAATCGAGTCCTCTTCATGACCAAGGCTGCACTTGTAGCTGAAAATCCAGAGAGACGTAACAGCTTGTTGAGCAATGCTCTTTTATTGAGCTGAGCGGGTGCAGAGCGTGTTTTGCGTGAAGCGTCTGTGCCACTGCCAATGCCAACAAGTTTATAGTAACGGGGATTGCTTGACAGATTGATACAACCGTCACGCACTTCCCAAAAGTTACCGTTCAGTTTTGCAGCGGGAAGACATTGGCAGTGTTGGAAAATGAGCTGGAGTCCGTGAGTAAGTCCATCGACTTCGTCTTCAGTGAAACGCTTAAGCATTTCCGCATACTTGTGCAAGTAACCAGGCGGTTTGGAGAGGACAGCCCATAGCTTGTCGAGAGAGTCATGATCGTCAACAAAGTACAAACTGACTCTCTCTGGAAAGGAAAGCATCTTGGGACCTGGTATGTTTCCAGATAAGGCCGAGTTTGTTGGCAGAATACGGTAAGACCTGAGTGTTTTGTGAATTGATGCCAGCGACCAGGATTCCAGGCTATCATGGAGGTTGCGAATGGTTGGAGAGATTGGGGTGAGTAACCATTTATTGTGAACGCATGCCCACAACTGGGCTGTGAAGAGACAAAAGAGCTCTGTAGCACCATGCTGTACAGAACCGGGAGTGGGATCAGCATAGGCGTCAAGTTGGTCTGGCCAAGACCATTTGCTGATCATGGTCCATGGTTGGATCTTCAGTGCAACAGTAAGATCGGTCCAACTGGGACGTGGACCCAAGGGATAGGTCTGTTCATCCTCGACGATGTCATCCTCGACATCATTTTGAACGGGGAGCCTACGCTTATCTGCCATCAAAAGCTTCAAAATGGTGTAATCGTCCTTGTCCACCACCTCTGGAAGACACGTCTCTGACTTGATATCAAAGTCATGGAGGAACATCATTCCAAACCTGTTCACGAGGGGTTTGAATGCCAAATTCCTCAAGGACTCTCTGACGTAGGAATGGACCACAGCCGGAGTGAAGAGAACGGATTGCATGAGGAAGGCAATCAAACCTGACAAAATGCCAAGGTTCGGAGGTGACGGCTGTCTCTGATACAACTTAGTCTGCGTGTCGGCCAAGGCCTCCAAGCGATGGGCCAAGAAACTGAACCAGACCTCAGCTGGAAGCCAAAGAAAAGGATCAGAATCAGCAAATATGGTCACCTTGAAGCAAAGGGTCGGTGCAAGGACAAATATATGTGGTCCAAAGACTTACTTCATTATCGAAGCCATCCATTATCTGTGCCAGAGCAGCGCCACCCACCCTGAATTCATCCCGGACACCATAAGACTTGGTGGGAGCATTTTTTTTGAAAATAGAAATGATCCTCTGACTATCGTCTAGGAAGGTGTCGGAGAGATGATAAAGATCCTTGTCAAAGAAGAGGTCTCTGGAGTTACTGGACCTTCTGGTGACTTCATAAGACAAGGCATAGGAAGATCGAAAGACGATGTGCGTGAGGTTCAAACGGCTCTGGGACATTTCCGCCTGAAGTCCACCATAATCTGCCAATGTATTATGATGGTGAATGTTGCCAGATAAATAGCCGCCTGCGCCATAAGAAGCCTCGAGTGCAGCTAGACGCCACAAACCAACCAACGGCCTGTCAGAAATGGGATTGTAGGTTATTCCAATGTCACAATAGAGTTCACCACGAGTCCGGTCCATCATATCAGTCCATGCCAGGCCAGGAAACTCTGATCGAAGGTTGACCAAGGCCTTACGAAGGGCGGAACCATGGTCATCCGGCTTGAGGACTTCTTTGGTATAGGCCTTGCAACCTTTGATGTCGATGATGTAGAACGCGGAACCAAAGTGGTCCAATTTTCCATCGGCGTCCTGTATCTACTCGGACGATGGTCAGCCAGGCGAGTGGCTAGCCAACGAGACTTACAATGTCATCCATACGGCAAAGAAGTTCAGGAAATACTTCACGGCGGAATGGATAAGTGGGCGAGGCTTTCAAGGCACCTTTGGCCGCTTGCTTCAAACGGAGGTGTTCCTTGTCTAGACCGACGTAAGGATGTTCAGAGACCAAAGTGACCTTCTTCATGGCTGGGATTAAAACATGATCCCAAAACTCTGTCTGGACGTATTCTGGGACGAGGTTGGCCCATCGATTAGTATAGGTTTGCTTGTGAACCATGCGGGGATAGGTTAGGGTTAGGTTAGGTTAGGTTAGGTTAGGTTAGGTTAGGTTAGGTTAGGGTTAGGTTAGGTTAGGTTAGGTTAGGTTAGGTTAG
>JACXWH010006422.1:0-21914 GCA_018093805.1 Macrocybe sp. IBSDJ1 | reverse complement strand
ACATTATAAGCATACATTCAATACTCAAGTAAGCATTAATTTCTTATCATTATTACCTTTCTAAATCACATTATACCTAGGCCTGTGAATAGTTGAATGCATGGCTTGGAGGATTCCAACTCATCCTTAACAAGATGACCATGCATAACTTCAATTGGACAGTTTATTCTTTATTATACTTGCATACTTTTTTTTTTTTTTTTTTTTTTAAAATCAACAATTTTTATAGTGGTACTCAGTAGCAGGACTCACTTGTACATACATGAAGATATCTATGATAAATATGATGCATCCAATAGTACAGAAGCAAAGGAATAAACATAGAGGGTGTACTAATCCTGATGTCTCCTGTCTGTGCCCATGCTGCTAAGGCTCACATCTATGCTCACTTGTTTGCTAGGTCCATGTCCCCTAGCTCCTCAGAGCCAGATGTGGTCAATTCCACATAGAGGGTTCAAAAGGGCCCATAACAACAGATGTCACAGAATCTGTGATGCACAATGAAGCTCAGTGTTTGCTTTCATCAAACACTATACTGACTTGATGCTCTGAGTCCTCCAGTTCAAAGGCTGGTTGCGGTTACTTCTATACAAAGGCCCTGCAAGGAGCCATAACTCAGGGATCCTCTGCTGTGGAAGGGCAGTTACCTGCCCCCTGGATCTGAGATAAAAGCACCTGCCACCTTATTTAACATGAGATACTTAACAAATCAGAGGCACACAAAGGCATCATACTGGCGTTCAGCTGGCCCATCTACTGCATGACTGTGCAGAAAGGCTGGACTTCCCCAACCTGGCTTATCTTGGCAGGGATTTCAACTGTCATTATGAACTCTGGAATGGAGTTCATACTTTGCAGCATATACATGGTGAGATGTAATGCAGCACTCAACCTTGGTCTTGATTGGATAGAGCCATCTAACCATGGCCTGACTTTCATTTCTCATAACTCAGAGCTTTGGCCCTCTATTATAGATTTGATGTTTACTCCTATCAATTTGGCAGGAGTAGCTCCAGTCATTGTTGATGTCTACAAGCTGACATCAGATCATTCACTATTATTGCTCTCATTAGACATTCTACTGCTGGATCTTTCCGACCTATGATGAACTCTTGCAAAGGATAGTATAGCAGAGTTTATCTCTGACATTGCTAGTGATCTTCTCAGCATGGACTCTGTCCCAATCAAGACATCTGACAACCTTGAGAGTGTTCTTCAAACACTGTCAAAATCAACTGATCAAGCTTGGAATCTCCATTCTAGGGAGTGCAAGCTATTGAAACAAAACAAAGGCTAGTGGAACCAGCATTGCTCCAAGACATTGGACACCTTTAGGCTCACCCACTCTGAAAGGGACTACCACATCTGGCAACAAGCCATCAAAGATGCTAAATGTACCTTCTTTGATCAGTGAATCAAGGAAGTGGCCGAGAAATCTTGGCATCCATGGGATCTTGCTGCATAGACAAAGCAGAGGCCACTACCAGCTTATGAGGCTATCTCCTTCCAGAGACAGCCATGCAATTCTATTGAATCACTCTGGAATGCACTCAATAAATCTTATAATGCTATATCTGACCAACCAGTGAATCTGGATAAACTCAATGAACTCAAGTGGCATCTACCATGGGACTGGGTTCTGTTTTCTGCTGCAGAACTCTGAGAGGCTTTGGAGCTCTGCAGCAACACTTTTGCCACTGGACCTGATCATTTGTCCTGGGGCCATGTTAAGCAGCTGGTGAAGTTCTCTCATCTGGCAATTTTTATTCTGAACATCACTAATGCATATTTGGAACTGAGCCACTGGCCTTCATTCTTTAAGCAGAGCCTGTCAGTTATTATTCTGAAACCTGGCAAGCCTACATATAATACTCTGATAGCCTTTTGACTGATTGTGCTTTTGAATACCCTCAGCAAGCTTGTCGAGAAAATGCTAGCACAGTGTATGCAATACGAAGTGACTAAATTTGCTATCTTTAATCTGAAGCAGTTTGGAGGCATTCAGCAAAACTCCACCAAGGATGCTAGAGTCTTTCTTATCCACATCATCTGCCAGTGGTAGCTGAAGAGTCTCAAAACTAGTGNTCTTATCCACATCATCTGCCAGTGGTAGCTGAAGAGTCTCAAAACTAGTGTTCTTACCTTTGATATTGCTCAATATTTTCCCTCACTCAACTATCATATGTTGGTAAGGATTCTTCAGTACAGAGGCTTTGCACAGTAAGTGACAAAGTTCTTTGAGTCATACCTTGTCAGATATAAGACATCTTATGCCTG
Source organism: Macrocybe sp. IBSDJ1 (assembly GCA_018093805.1). NCBI lineage: Eukaryota > Fungi > Basidiomycota > Agaricomycetes > Agaricales > Callistosporiaceae > Macrocybe > Macrocybe sp. IBSDJ1. The sequence continues at coordinate 19,637 of JACXWH010006422.1, read as the reverse complement.
GCATAGTGCTATTTCTCCCAAGTTTGATGCCAATGTTGGTGTTGGCCAGGGCTCAGCTCTGTCTCCAGTACTATCTGCATTGTATTTGGTACCAGTTTCTGAAACTCTACTAGAAGGTCAGCAATATGCCTACTATCATGTCATTTGTATGGACTAATTATAGCACAGTCCAAGTCCATCCCAGATAATGTTTCAAAGTTGCAAAGGGCATATACATTAGTGCATAACCTCTTCACTGACTTTAGACTTGTTGTTGAGCATAACAAGACTAAACTACAGCATTTTTTATGCAATAAGGCAGATTCTTGTCCATCTACTGTGGGAGACCAGGAATCCAGACACCCTGGATAGTTGGACAGTCTTGATTTACTAGCAGTTGGAAGCATCCCTTACAAATTTTTGTATCTAAAACCTCTGAAGTAGCCTATATCTTGATTTCTCTACAATTTCTTTGGGAACTCGCTGGCTCTTTGCTGAGAGAGATCCATGAAATTGTTGTAGTGCCTAAAAATGCCTTTATTTGGCTATATTTTACTGCCCCTCCTTAAAAAGAGCTGGGCAGAGGTGCCTCATGTCAATGTATTCTAAAACAGATAGCCCATCTATGCATTAGATAAATCCCTTGATCTATACTTTCTATATTCCTATGTATATATTCTGTATATTTAACCTTTAGGAGTCCATAATATTCTGCTTAAAAACCAAGTTTATACTGTACACCCCTCTTACTTCGCAACCAAGTTACAGCTTGAGTATGTCATGTATGATTACAAGTTTTCTCTATTGTTAGCTATGATATTAAGCTTGATTATTCTGTACTCAGAATAATTTTAAGTATTTGATTTTAGGCTCTGTGCATACAGGATGTAAAATAGTGCATTTGTATCTAGAAAATAATATCAAATAGAGAATTTCGAGAATGAAACCTAAAATTGCAGTAGCGATCATCCCCAGTGAATCTTTATTATCCAAAAAGTCTTAGAAGCACCAATATATGCTACTTGAAGTGTGATACGTCCATGCATGCCTTTATAATGCATACTATCACCTGACTATCTTAATCAGATCATGGCTATAGAAGCCATTCAATCTCACTATGTTATCAGCAATGGATTTTTATTAATAAATCATACTTTGTATCTAGATCTGTTCACATATGGTTTACATGAGTAGTAACAAAATAATTTCAAGTGTGTATCATACATCTGTATTTGCACTACTCTATTGCTATTATCATGGCAATATTGAGTGGCTCTAATGCACCTGATCTCAGTGTCCTCAACAAAGAAGAATGCATTAGACTTGCATTAGCTGCAATTGAATCACAAGGAATTTCATTATGCAGTGCTGCAGAAACTTTTAATATTGCAAAGTCTACTTTGTTGGACCACAGAAATGGCATCCAAAATCGATGGGATGCTCACAAAGATAAGCAAAAGCTCACTCCTGCACAGAAAGATGTCTGTTATGATTCTGAAGCTAATCATTATCAAGAGACATCATGATGATGGACACATGATAATCATCAGTCACATGACAAATAAATACATGAGACAAACACAAGGAAACTATGAAGGAGTCACGAGACAAGGATGTGTCAGTGCCAAGCCAAGATTTACTCATTGCTTGCTAGATAACATGAGGTGCTCAGTCAGCAATGACTCAGAAAACTAATAGCAATAGTCTCTCATAGCATGAGGATAGCATAAGGCAGCAGAATGTAACCCTATATAATAAGTATATAGAATTTGTATGATAGAACCCAGCTTTGAGCTAGCTAATTAATAGCATCCTTTTCCCCACCTCTCATCTCTTGATAGTTAGAGTAACCTGCACATAGAGTTAGTTTTGCATAGCAAAAGCTTGAAGCTATCACTGCACACCTCACATCCTCTACTCTCTCCTAAGCCCTTTCTTTGTTGCCCGATGGCCCCAAGTGCCATGCGACTATAGGAACCCACTGCATCATTACACTTCTTTCATCTTCAGTCATTAATATTTCTATCCTCAAACCCTATTCCCCACCCTATGCCAACCCACATTCTGGTCTCTGTCTGAGGTCCTTGTTCATTGCACTTGGACATGCAAGAGGACCAGGGGTAATGTTGAGTCTAACCCTATCTGAATCAAACATCTTAAAACTGTGCTAGGGTGATCTTTGGAAAGCCCTACTGTGCATTTGACTGGGTAGTTTGTTGACCTGGGATGTACCTAAGCAAGAAAGACCAGAGGACTCGGACATGTGGATAGTTTCCACCCACTAATCTTTTTCTCAAACACACACATTGAAGATCACTGTTGGGAACATGCCACTGATCTGAAGTGAGAAAGGGATTGCCAGACCACTGGAATCTCTGATGATGAAACCTTCCTTGACTGCTGTTTGGGGCATCTCTGTAGCTATAGGGATTTGAGCCAACTGTTAGGCTAGATAAATCTCAAAAGGACTTGGGCAGACTAAGTGTAAGAGTGGTCTTGAGATGATGGCAAAAGGAATATTAAGCCTAGTGCTACTGGTACATCTGGGAGTCCTTATATATATTATAGTATACGAGCATGGACCATGGACTATGCAATGCTGTAGACTGTGGATGAGTAAGACTGGCAGGAGGTGACTCAGGATGACTAGAAAAATGAAATGACTCAGCGACTGCATGCTGTGCAGTGCTGCATGATAGGGGAGATAAGGGATATAGAAAGATAAGATAAGAAAATGTGCTGTCCATAACAACATACCTATGTCTGTGAGTGGCCCAAATTGTTGAGATGATAATGGCTGTGTTAGGCTAGATGAATCTCAAAAGGACTTAGACTGTTACAGACGCTGCCCAAAGGACTATTCAATTTCTTGTCTTATCTTTCCCACATCCCTTATCCTCCCCATCATGCTGCGCAGTGTGCAGCCATCGAGTCATTCCACTTCCCTAGTCACTCTGAGTCATCTCCTCCTTAGTCTTACTCATCCACAGTCCACAGCATTTGTGCAGTCCGTGGTCCATGCTCAAGTACTGTAACGTATATAAGGACTCCTAGATGTACCAGTAGTGCTAGGCTTAATATTCCATTTGCCATCGTCTTAAACCACTCTCGCACTTAGTCTGCCTGAGTCCTTTAAGATTTGTCTAGCCTAACAAGATATTAAGCCTCATCGAGACTCGCTCAGACTCACACACACCACATCACGCTTTATCAAAGACCTGATCAACATTCAATGACAAGCGGTCGCCAACCCAGTGAACACTAGCACGAGCGATGAGAGCATCTGGCTCAGAGAAGTAGATCACACATTGCAGTCCATGCCATTCGCAGAGACAGTCCATGCCAACCGCAGAGACACTAGCAATTCAAACAAATGAAAGAGGGAGCGTACGCCTACACCAAGTAGCGACGAAGAAGAACAGACATTTCTGAGAGAGTTTGCCTTCACCACCGCAGACGAACCCACTGAGATTTTCAGTGACGGAGCAGCACAACTCATTACAGAACTCTTACTAGAAGGAGAATATGGGATAAGCCTAGAAGAGCTGTGGTCAGACCAGAATCTTCCTGCTGAAGAAGAGGACAAACCGATCTGCAAGAAAACAAGAGAGGAACGAACACAAGCCCAGAACTTCAGACAACAGCAGATTGAAAACTACAATCGCTGGATACAAGAAGAGGACATACTAATACAGAGAGGACACGATGCACAGAGCATACGACAGAATCAATGAGAGCGACACCAAAGTCAGGGGCACATAGGAACGAAATTACCAAACCCCTTCAGAAGACCGACTCACTGAAGTACAGCATAAGAAGGAAATCGCACCACCGTGGTGAAAGTAAGCGACAGCAACTGGAATGAATACTATCAGTAGAGGGAGCAAAAGAGACTACCAAAGACAGATGGACCAACCGCTGCAGAGTGGGCCAATTTTGAACAAGCCTGTAGAATCACAGGAATTGACCTAGACTACTGGAAAGAACAAAGAGAAGAATGAAGACAAAAGCAGATTCAAGAGCAGCAGACCCAAGCACAACAGGCCCAAGTACAGGAAAGCCAAGACCAAGACAACGACGAAGAGATTCCGCAGACAATGACGACAGAATACAAGGGAATTATCGCCAATCCGAAATCCTTCACAGGAGATCGAACAGCTTTCGACATTTGGTGGAGGAAGATGAAACTCTACATAACTGCACATGGAGACCTCACTGATATACAGAGGATTGGAGCAGTACTATTCAGGATGACTGACAGACCAGGAGCCCACTGGGCGTCAAAGAAAATTGACACCATGACTAATCAAAGCACATGGGCCGATTTTGTGACTGAAATAGAAACACGATTCAGCAATGTCATGTCACCGTCGCAAGCAGGAAGCAAATTATTCAACATCAGACAGGGAAACTGACCCATTGATGAATTCCTAGATGAATTTGTAGACCTCATAGGAAAAGCGGGAATGACAGGAACAGCTCCTCATTTCCTACTCGAGAAGAGTTTAAACTGGAGGACAGCAGAAGCCGTACACTCGATCTCTGTACTTCCAACAGATGGAGATGAATACATCAAGACAGTTCGAGCGATCGGACGAAACATCGATGAACATAGGAATGTAATAAGGGGAGAGTTCACAAACAACCAATGCAAACCTGGGAATCCGAGCCGAGGAGCAGGACAGGCCATGGAAGTTGACAAAGTACGAAGCAATAATTGCTTCAATTGCAATAAACCAGGACACCTTTCACGAAACTGTCCGGAACTACGGAAAGGAGCAGCAAACATCACATGTTTCAATTGTGGCTTGAAAGGACATTATGCACAAAACTGCAAGAAGAAGAAGAAGGGAAAATCCTGAGTCAGAGAAGTGAAAGAAGAAGGAGAAGAAGGCGAAGAAGACAAGGATGAAGAAAACTCTGACAAAGAGGGTTTTGTCGAAGGGTCCGACTAAGAGGTGCTAAATCACGACCCATACAGCTGAAACAGACTCGCTTCGATACTGGATGTAGATCATCCCATACTCTGAAATACACCATTCCTGCAAAGCGACCTGAAGCACCAAGAAGAACCATCTGAAGTGATAAACCACCTAAAAGAAAAGAACTCACAGTACCAGCAAAGATACGAACGCGAAAAGGGATAGCAACGATAATACCAGAAGTCGATAGCAGAGCAGACAGGACCTGTATTAATACTGCCATAGTAGCAAAAACAGGATTGAAGACATAACGAATCAAGAAGATTCAAATCATAAATGCAGATGGATCACCCAACCACCAGAAAACAGCAGATCGGGTAGCAGAAGTCCACATTGACATTAAAGGACACAAAGAGCACATGGAAGCCATCGTACTTGACATCGGAAAAACCGACATGTTACTAGGACATGACTGGCTTGTCTATCACAACCCAATGATCAAATGGAGGACAGGAGAGATTGTCTTTAACAGATGCCCCAAAACATGCAAGATAAACCACCAAACGATCAAAATACAGAAAGTAACCGAACAAGCAAAGACCACAGCCAGCGACAGGATGGGAACTCAGATACCTCCATATTTGATGAGATTCAGACACCTCTTTAAAGAGAAAAACTTCGATCATTTACCAGACCACAAGGAGTGGAACTACGAAATAAACTTAACAAAAGATGCACCAAAAATGATACCGAGCAAGATCTACCTGATGACACAGAAGGAACTAGAGGAGCTAGATACCTTTGTCGAAGAAGGACTAAGAACAGGGAAGATATGTCCCTCAAAATCACCCTACGCAGCACCCTGCTTCTTTCGAAATAAGAAGGATGGCAGCAAACGACTCATCCAAGACTATCGAGAAATAAACAAATACATAGTCAAGGACAAGTTCCCATTACCACATATCAGCGAGCTCCTCGATGTGTTACAAGAAGCAAAGTACTTTAATAAGATCGACATTATCTGGGGATACAATAACGTACGCATCTGAAAAGGAGACGAATGGAAAGCAGCCTTCCTAACAGCAAGAGGACTCTTCGAACCGACAGTCATGTACTTTGGACAGTGCAACACACCAGGCACCTTTAGCCGGATGATGGCAAACCTCTTCCAAGACCAAATACAAAGAAGAATGTGCATAATCTATATGGATGACATCATAATCATCGGGCGAACACGAGAGGAACTGCAAAAGAACATGATAGAAGTCATGGAGATACTGAACAAGAACGATCTATTCATCAAAGGACCAAAATGCATCTGGGAATCATCAAAAGCCCCAGTACTAGGATATATCATAGGAGAGGGGAAGGTAGAAATGGAACCGGAGAAAATCACAGCCATACAATCCTGGCCAACCCCAAAAACAAAGAAAGAACTACAGAAGTTCTTGGGATTCACAAACTTTTACCAATGATTCATCAAAGGATATGCAAAAGTTGCTAAACCTTTAACGGAGCTGACTGGAAACAAGACATTCCAGTGGACAGACAAGCAGCAAGATGCTTTCAAGGAGCTAATTCGACATATAACCTCGGCACTCATCCTAGCACTACCACAAACAGAAGGAAAATTCCGAGTTGAAACGGATGCCTCAGGATATGCCATCAGAGCGGTACTATCACAACAGCAGAAAGGACTGTGGCACCCAATCGCCTTCATTTCAAGATGCATGACCTCAGCAGAACAGAACTATGAAATCTATGACAAAGAACTGCTCGTGATAATGGTAGCACTGAAGAAATGGAGACAATACCTCCTAGAAGCTCGAGAGAAGTTTGAAATATTGACGGATCACAAGAACCTATCATACTTCTGAAAACTGCAATGACTCAATTCGAGACAGATTGGCTGGTACCTGAAATTACAAGAATATGACTATGAACTACGACATGTACCAGGAAAAGCGAACGGAAAAGCAGATGTCTTATCATGAATGGCAGGATATGAAGAAAACCTAGCAGAAAAGGATGACATACAAATGATCAAAGAAGCCACATTCATCCGACATCTGGAAGAGAATAATGAATGAGACTTTGAATTTATGATGTTCAAGGACGAACACCTACAAAAAGAGGGAGCAGAAAATAATGAAACAATACAGACAAGGGGAATCACGATGATCGAATCCCCAAGGATAGAATAAATTCAATAATGCACATGAAGAGAAACAATCGTAACAACAGGACTGAAGGAAAAACTGCACTGGTTCACAGAGAAAGACCACATCGTATACGCAGGAGGGAAAATCTACATCCCCCCAGACAACAAACTAAAGGAAGACATCATGTTTGAACACCACGACACTCCCATCGGAGGGCATCCAGGACAATATTGTATGCACGAACTCATAAACTGCACCTACTGGTGGCCATCAATGCTAACAGACATCAAAAAATATGTTAATGGATGTGAAACATGTCAAAGAAACAAAATCATCCGATAAAAGAAACATGCGCCACTACATCCGCATGAGATTCTGCAACAGCCATGGGAAGATATCAGAGTAGATCTTATAGGACCGCTACCCAGCTCAAATGGCTTTAATGCCATCGCCGCAGTCACAGACTGCCTGACCAAGATGATCCACCTGATTCCTACAAACACTGAACTCACAGCAGAAGGCCTCGCACGGCTATACCGAGACAATGTGTGGCGACTTCATGGAATTCCATGAAAGATCATCAGCAACCGAGGACCCCAATTTGCAGCGCGATTCATGACAGCACTTCTAAAACTGCTTGGAACAAAGCAAAACCTGTCAACGGCCTATCACCCACAGACAGATGGACAGGTGGAGTGATCCCATCAGGAGACAGAAGCTTTCCTCAGAAGCTTCATGAACAACCTACAGGACGATTGGGCAGAATGGATAGCAATCGCAGAGTACCAATACAATGATAAAACACACCAGGGAACGAAGGAGACACCATTCTACCTCAACTACAGAATGCACCCCTGGAAGGGAGAACCACAGACAGCAGAAGGGAACAACCCTACAGCAAAGAACTTCATCGAAAAAATGGACCAAATGTGGAAAGAAGCAAATGCTGCACTGCAGTATGTGCAAACACAGGCCAAAGACAATTACGATGCAAGATGAAAACTGGCCTATGAATACAAGAAAGGAGATGGGGTATGGCTCAAAGCCACCAATATCACAGTCAATCGACCATCAAAGAAGTTATCAGCACTCTGATACGGACCGTTCAAGGTGATCGAAAAGAAAGGAGCCTCAGCATATCGCCTGGAACTCCCAGCATCATGGCAGCTGATATACTCCATGTTCAATGAAGCACTACTCACACTCTACAAAGGACCCCACTTCAAGATACAAGAGCGACCATCACCGCCACCTCCTGAAATCATAAATGATGAAGAAGAGTACGAGATAGAAGAAATTCTAAAAAGAAAGAAACAAGGAAAAGGAACACTATTCCTGGTCAAATGGAAAGGATACGGACATGAGGAAAACACATGGATCAAAGAGAAGGAATTGGAGAATGTGCAGCAGGCTCTGGACCGCTTCCTAAAGAAGACTGTGAACCAGGATAAAAGGACCATGACAAGAGGAAAGAAGACCAAAAATTGCACATCATAACCACCAACGCCCCCATCAGCATCAACAGCAGTGAGGACAGCCGCGCACCTACCCCCAACTGCCCAAGCGACCTTGAGAATCTGGCAAGGATTCTCAACGCTAGCGACTACATGGACCCCCTTGCTATCATACTCGGTGCATATCTGCACTATGTTATGACTGTTCGCACACACCTTTGGACTGGATGAACCCCCGATGGGACCAGTCCCACAGCAGCAGAACATATCGCGCTTCGCAAAGCAATGGAGATGCTTCGCACAGAAAACTGGCAACTTAAACTCCTCGCCACCACACTCCACCACATCTGCTCCTATAATGAAGAGCTCATTCATACGTAGGCCCCATGTGCTGCAACTGCCTGGGAGACCAATAATGGGTGGGGACAGCTGGACTAGGGTCTTTTCACGAGGATGCGAATCTAAAGGCGCAGTGTGCAGCCATCGAGTCATTCCACTTCCCTAGTCACTCTGAGTCATCTCCTTCTTAGTCTTACTCATCCACAGTCCACAGCATTTGCACAGTCCGTGGTCCATGCTCAAGTACTGTAATATATATAAGGATTCCTAGATGTACCAGTAGCGCTAGGCTTAATATTCCATTTGCCATCATCTTAAACCACTCTTGCACTTAGTCTGCCTGAGTCCTTTAAGATTCGTCTAACCTAACATAGACAGACTAAGTGTGAGAGTGGTCTTGAGATGATGGCAAAAGGAATATTAAGCCTAGCACTGCTAGTACATCTGGAAGTCCTTATATACATTACAGAACTCGAGCACGGACCATGGACTGTGCAAATGCTGTGGACTGTGGATGAGTAAGACTAAGGAGGAGATGACTCAGAGTGACTAGGGAAGTGGAATAACTCGATGGCTGTGCGCTATACAGCGTGATGGGAGAGATAAGAGATATGGGAAAGATAAGATAAGAAATTGAATAGTCCTTTGAGCAACATCCATAACAGGCTGCTAGGTATCATACTTGAAGCCACATCCAATGTCATGTTAGTATGGACTGCATCTCAATTGGATTCACAAGTCACTTGTCAACATTTCAGACTAATAGACAGAAAAATGTATCAAATGGACAATAATTATATACTGTATAAGATATATTGGACAGTAATGCAAAGCAGCACAGGCAGACAGGTGTAGCAGAATCTATCAAACTCCTGGCTTCAGTAGCAGGAAATGCTTATATGAGTGAGTTTGAGTCACATCACTCTTTGGGTGCATTGGAAACTTGGCTGAGGAATGCCAGTTGCCATTGCTAGTTTGCATATCTTTGGCACACTTGCAAAGCAAATACTCTATGAGTGTTGCATTACACTGGGCATGTTACAGATGTCATCCAAAGGACCATTCGATTTCTTATCTTATCTTTTCCACATCCCTTATCTTCCTCATCATGCTGCGCAGTGCACAGCCATCAAGTCATTTCACTTCCCTAGTCACTCTGAGTCATCTCCTTCCAGCCTTGCTTATCCACAGTCTACAGCATTGTACAGCCTATGGTCTATGCTTGAGTACTGTAGCATATATAAGGACTCTCAGATGTACCAGTAGTGCTAGGCTTAATATTCCTTTTGCCATCATCTCAAGACCACTCTCACACTTAGTTGTTAGGCTAGATAAATCTCAAAAGGACTCAGGCAGACTAAGTGCAAGAGTGGTCTTGAGGTGATAGCAAAAGGAATATTAAGCCTAGCGCTATTGGTATATCTGGGAGTCCTTATATACATTACAGTATCTGAGTATGGACCATGGGCTGCGCAATGCTGTGGACTGCGGATGAGTAAGACTAGAAGGAGATGACTCAGAATGACTAGAGAAGTGAAATGACTCGATGGCTATGCACTGTGCAACATGATGGGGGAGATAAGGGATATGGAAAAGATAAGATAAGAAATTGAATGGTCCTTTGGGCGACATCTGTAACATCACCCTCTCTTTAGATTCATGTCCTTGTGAAAGACCTTAGTCCAGCTGTTCCCACCCATTATTGGTCTCCCAGGCAGTCATAGCACATAGGGCCCATGTATGAATGAGCTCTTTATTATAGGCATGGATGTGATGGAGTGTGGTGGCGAGGAGTTTAAGTTGCCAGTTTTCCGTATGAAGCATTTCCATTGCCTCACAAAGTGTGATGCATTCTGCTGCAGTGGAGCTGGTCCCATCAGGGTTCACCCAGTCCAGAGGTGCATGCAAATAGTTATAATATAGTGCATATATACACCAAGTGTGATGGCGAAGGGGTCCATGTAGTCGCTGCCATTGAGAATTCTTGCCAGATTCTTATGGTTGTTTCAGCGGTTGGGGGTAGGTGCATGGCTATCATCACTGCTATCGATGCTGATGGAGGCATTGGTGGTCATGATATGTGATTTTTGGTCTTCTTCCCTCTTGTCATGGTCCTTTTATCCTGGTTCACAGTCTTCTTTAGGAAGCGGTCTAGAGCTTGCTGCACATTCCCCAGTTCCTTCTCTTTGATCCATGTGTTCTCTTTATGTCTGTATCCTTTCCATTTGACCAGGAATAGCATTTCCCTTTCTTGTTTCTTCCTTTTTAGAATTTCTTCTATCTCATACTCTTCTTCATTATTTATGATTTCAGGAGGTGGTGGTGATAGTCACTCTTGTATCTTGAAATGGGGTCCTTTGTAGGGTGTGAGTAGTGTTTCATTGAACACAGGGTGTATCAGCTGCCATGATGCTGGAAGTTCCAGGTGATATGCCAAGGTTCCTTTCTTTTCAATCACTTTGAACAGTCCATATTGGAGTGCTGATAACTTCTTTGATAGTTAATTGACTGTGATATTGGTGGCTTCGAGCTATACTCCATCCTCTTTCTTGTATTTATGGGCTGGTTTTCACCTTGCATTGTAATTGTCTTTGGCCCATATTTGTGCATACTGCAGTGCAGCATTTGCTTCTTTCCATATTTGGTTCATTCTTTCGACGAAGTTCTTTACTGTGGGGTTGTTCCCTTCTGTTGTCTGTGGTTCTCCCTTCTAGGGGTGCATTCTGTAGTTGAGATAGAATAGTGTTTCCTTTGTTCCTTGGTGTGCTTTGTTAGTATATTAGTACTCTGCAATCGCTATCTATTCTGCCCAATTGTCCTGTAGGTTATTTGTAAAGCTTCTGAGGAAGACTTCTATCTCTTAATAGGATCACTCTGCCTGTCCATCTGTCTGTGGGTGGTAGGCCATCGATAGGTTTTGCTTCATTCTGAGCAGTTTTAGAAGCGCTGTCATGAATCATGCTGCAAATTGGGGTCCTCAGTCACTGATGATCTTTCATGGGATTCTGTGAAGTTGCCACACATTGTCTTGATATAGTCATGTGAGACCTTCTGCTGTGAGTTCAGTGTTTGTGGGAATTAGATGTATCATCTTGGTCAGGCAGTCTGTGACTGCGGTGATGGCATTGAAGCCATTTGAGCTAGGTAGCAGCCCTATGAGATCTATTCCAATATCTTCCCATGGCTGTTGTGGGACCTCATGTGGGTGTAATGGTGCATGTTTCTTTTGTTGAATGATTTTATTTTGCTAACATGTTTCACATCTATTGATATACTTTTTGATATCTGTTAACATTGATGGCCACCAGTAGGTGCAGTTTATGAGCTCATGCATATGGTATTGTCCTGGGTGTCCTCTAATGGGTGTGTCATGATGTTCAAACATAATGTCTTCCTTCAGTTTGTTATCTGGGGGGATATAGATTTTCCCTCCTGCATATATGATGTAGTCTTCTTCTGTGAACCAGTGCAGTTTTTCCTTTAGTTCTATTGTTACAATCATCTCCCTTCATGCACATTATTGAATTTATTCTATTCTTGGGGATTCAATCATCATGATTCCTCTCATTGGTATTGCCTCATTATTTTCTGCTTCCTCTTTTCATGGGTGTTTGTCCTTGAACATCATAAATTCGAAATCTCATTCATTATTCTCTTTCAGATGTCGGATGAATGCTGCCTCTTTGATCATTTGTATATCATTCTTCTCTACTAAGTTTTCTTCATATCCTGCCATCTGTGACAGGATGTCTGCTTTTCCATTGGCCTTTCCTGGTACATATCGTAGTTTGTAGTCATATTCTTGTAATTTTAGATACCAGCCAATCTGTCTCGAATTGAGTTGCTGTGGTTTTTAGAAGTATGATAGGTTTTTATGATCCATCAATATTTCAAACTTCTCTCGAGCCTCTAGGAGGTATTGTCTCCATGTCTTCAGTGCGACCATTATTGCAAGGAGCTCCTTGTCATAGATTTCATAGTTCTGCTCTGCTGGAGCCATGCATCTCGAAATGAAGGTGATTGGATGCCATAGTCCTTTCTGTTGTTGTAATAGTACTGCTCCGATGGCATATTCTAAGGCATCCATTTCAACTTGGAATTTTCCTTCTGTTTGTGGTAGTGCTAGGATAGGTGCTGAGGTTATATATCGAATTAGCTCCTTGAAAGCATCTTGCTGCTTGTCTGTCCACTGGAATGTCTTGTTTCCAGTCAGCTCCGTTAAAGGTTTAGCAACTTTTGCATATCCTTTGATGAATCATTGGTAAAAGTTTGTGAATCCCAAGAACTTCTGTAGTTCTTTCTTTGTTTTTGGGGTTGGCCAGGATTGTATGGCTGTGATTTTCTCCAGTTCCATTTCTACCTTCTTCTCTCCTATGATATATCCTAGTACTGGGACTTTTGATGATTCCCAGATGCATTTCAGTCCTTTAATGAATAAGTCGTTCTTGTTTAGTATCTCCATGACTTCTATGGTGTTTTTTTGGAGTTCTTCTCATGTTCGTCTGATGATTATGATGTCATCCATATAGATTATGCACACTCTCCTTTGTATTTGGTCTTGGAAAAGGCTTGCCATCATTCAGCTAAATGTGCCTGGTGCATTACACTATCCAAAGTACATGACTGTCAGTTCGAAGAGCCCTCTTGCTGTTAGAAAAGCTGCCTTCCATTCATTCCCTTTCTGGATGTGTACATTATTATATCTCCGGATAATATTGATCTTGCTAAAGTACTTTGCTCCTTGTAGTATGTCGAAGGGCTCACTGATGCATAGTAATAGGAACTTGTCTTTAACCATATATTTGTTTATTTCCTGATAGTCTTGAATGAGTTGTTTGCTTCCGTCCTTCTTGTTGTGAAAGAAGCAGGGTGCTGCATAAGGTGATTTCAATGGGTGTATCTTTCCTATTCTTAGCCCTTCTTCAACAAAGACATCTAGTTCCTCTAGTTCCTTCTGTATCATTGGGTAGACTTTGCTCGGTATTGTTTTGGGTGCATCTTTCATTAAGTTTATCTTGTGGTCCCATTCTTTGTGGTCTGGTAAATGATTGAAGTTCTTCTCCTTGAAGAGGTGTTTGAATCTGGTCAGATATGGGGTATTTGGGTTTCCGTCTTGTCGCTGGCTGTGGTTTTCACTAGTTCAGCCACCTTCTGTATCTTGATCATCTGGTGGTTTATTTTGCATATTTTAGGGCATCTGTCAAAAACAACTTCTCCTGTCCTCCATTTGATCATTGGGTTGTGGTAGACAAGCTGTTAGGCTAGACGAATCTTAAAGGACTCGGGCAGACTAAGTGCGAGAGTGGTTTAAGACGATGGCAAATGGAATATTAAGCCTAGCGCTACGGGTACATCTAGGAGTCCTTATATACATTACAGTACTCGAGCACGGACCACAGACTGCGCAAATGCTGTGGACTGCGGATGAGTAAGACTAAGGAGGAGATGACTCGGAGTGACTAGAGAAGTGGAATGACTCGATGGCTGCGCACTGCGCAGCGTGATGGGGAGGATAAGGGATGTGGGAAAGATAAGATAAGAAAATGAATAGTCCTTTGGGTGGCGTCTGTAACACAAGCCAGTCATATTCTAGTAGCATGTCAGTTTTTCTGATATTAAGTATGATGGCTTCCATGTGCTCCTTGTATCCTTTAATATTAATGTGGACCTCCACTACTCAGTCTGCTGTTTTCTAGTGGTTGGGTGATCTGTCTGCATTTATGATTGGAATCTTCTTGATTTGTCATGTTTTCAGCCCAGTTTTCACTACTATCATGGTGTTGATGCAGGTCCTGTCTGCTCCACTATCAACTTCTGGTAATATCATTGCTATTCCTTTTCGTATTTGTATCTTGGCTGGTACTGCGAGTTCTTTTCTTTTGGATAGTTTGTCACCTTGGATGGTTTTTCTTGGTGCTTCAGATCGCTTTGCAGGAATGGTGTATTTTAGAGTATGGGATGATCTACATCCAGTATTGAAGCGAGTCTGTTTCAGTTGAACGAGTCATGATTTAGCACCTCCTAGTCAGACCCTTCGACAAAACCCTCTTTGTCAGAGCTTTCCTCATCTTTGTCTTCCTTGTCCTCTCCTTCTTCTTCTTTCACTTCTCTGACTTAGGATTTTCCTTTCTTCTTCTTCTTGCAGTTCCATACATAGTATCCCTTCAAGCCACAATTGAAACATGTGACGTTTGCTGCTCCCTTTCATAGTTCTAGGCAGTTTTGTGAGAGGTGCCCTGGCTTATTGCAATTGAAGCAATTATTGCTTCACACTTTGTCAACTTCCATCACCTGTCCTGCTCCTTGGCTTGGATTTCCAGGCTTGTGCTGATTGCTTGTGAACTCTCCTCTCATTACATTCCTGTATTTGTCAATATTTTGTCCAATTGCTCGAACCATCTTAATATATTCATCTCCATCTGTTGGGAGTGCAGAGATTGAGTGTACTGCTTCTACTGTCCTTTGGTTTAAGCACTTCTTGAATAGAAAATGAGGGGCTGTTCCTGTCATTCTTGCTTTCCCTGCGAGGTCTATGAATTCATCCAGAAATTCGTCGATGGGTCGGTTTCCCTGTCTAATATTGAATAGTCTGCTTCCTGCTTATGATGGTGACATGACATTGCTGAATTGTGTCTCTATCTTAGTTATGAAGTCAGCCCATGTGCTTTGGTTGGTGGTAGTGTCAATCTTCTTTGATGCCCAGTAGGCTCCTGGTCTGTCAGTCATTCTGGACAGGACTGCCCTGATCTTCTGTATATCTGTGAGGTTTCCATGTGCAGTTATATAGAGTTTCATCTTCCTCCACCAAATGTTGAAGGCTGTTCAATCTCCTGTAAAGGATTTCAGATCAGCAATGATTCTCTTGTATTCTGTCATTATCCTTTGAGGAGTTTCTTCGTCATTGTCTTGGTCTTGGTTCTCCTGTTCCTGGGTCTGCTGTACTTGGGTCTGTTGCACTTGTATTTGGGCTTGCTGTTCTTGGAGCTGTTTCTGTCTTCATTCCTCTCTTTGCTCTTTCCAGTAGTCTAGATTGACTCCTGCGATTCTATAAGCTTGTTCAAAATCAGCCCACTCTACAGCAGTCGGTCTGTTTGTCTTTGGTAATCCTTTTCACTCTCTCTACCAATAGTATTTGTCCCAGTCACTGTTGCTTACTTTCACCATGGTGGTGCGATTCTCTTCTTATGTAGTGCTTCAGTGGATTGGTCCTCTGAAGGGGTTCAGTAGTTTCGTTTCTATGTGTCCTTGACTTTGGTGTCATTCTCGTTGGTTCTGTCATATGCTCTGTGCATCATGCCCTCTCTGTATTAGTATGTCTTCTTCCTGTGTTCAGCAATTATAGTTCTCGATCTATTGTCACCTAAAGTTCTGGGCTTGTGTTTGTTCTTCTCTTGTTTTCTTGTGGATAGGTTTGTCCTCTTCTTTAGCAAGAAGATTCTAGTCTGACCATAGCTCTTCTAGGCTTATCCCATATTCTCCTTCACTAAGGATCTTAGCAGGTTCATCTGTGGTGGTAAAGGCAAACTCTCTCAGAAATGCCTGTTCTTCATCGTCACTACTTGGTGTAGGCATGCACTCTCTCTTTCGTTTGTTTGGATTGCTAGTGTCTCTGTGGGTGGCATGGACTGTCTCTGTGAATGGCATGGACTGCAATGTCCGGTCTACTTCTCTGAGCCAAGTGCTCTCATTGCTCATGCTAGTGCTCACTGGATTGGTGACTACTTGTTGTTGAATATTGATCAAGTCTTTGATAAAGCATGATGTGGTGTGTGTGTGAGTCTGAGCGAGTCTCGATGAGGCTTAATATCTTGTTAGGCTAGATGAATCTCAAAAGGACTTGGACAGACTAAGTGTGAGAGTGGTCTTGAGATGATGGCAAAAGGAATATTAAGCCTAGCACTATTGGTACATCTGGGAGTCCTTATATATGTTACAGTATTTGAGCATGGACCATGGGCTGCACAATGCTGTAGACTGCGGATGAGTAAAACTGGAAGGAGATGACTCAGAATGACTAGGGAAGTGAAATGACTCGATAGCTGTGCACTGTGCAACATGATGGGGGAGATAAGGGATATGGGAAAGATAAGATAAGAAATTGAATGGTCCTTTGGGTGACGTCCATAATATTAGTCTGTCCAAGTCCTTTTGAGATTCGTCTAGCCTAACAGGGCATTCCAAATAGCATGGGATTTTAACATTGCCAGAAGAGCACATAAAGACAGTAAGAGAATGGAACAACACCAGTATCTAGGGAGACTACAGAAAAGAATCCTATGTGCCCTTCTTTTAAGAAGCCAAAAAAAATTTTGACTCATCTGTACAACACCCATATGTACAACACATACTCACCATGCCAAATCCATGCCTTTTCTATTACTTAGGAAACCCACAATGCTTCATATCAGTCACTAGGATGGAAAGCACTCACAAGCAGAAGAGGATTACACTGCACAAGACATCATTGAGCAATCTCCAGTAAATAAGATTCAGTATACAGTTGTTCACCCTAATTGCATGATAATCCATGCTAACTGCAGCTGGACCCTTAACCAAGTGTCACCCAATCTAACAGAGCCTAAAGGCATTTCTGAATAGGGCCTTAACAACTCCAAGAAGCCACATTTTACGAAAGTGGAGGATTACGCAACTTATTATTGAATCAGTAGTAAATGTCACGAAATGTAAGACTTGTGGATCATGTGATTGGTCAGTTTTGCACAATGTCTACCTTAGTAGTTAGAGGTGCTGACAGTATCTTATAGTACTAGCATCAGTGGAATGACATCTCACCCAGCACTAGTGTCATCAGTGTGAGCTAGGCTTACATCCCAGATCTAATATAATTATAACTCGACAAAAGATTTGACACTTTCCAGCCATTTCACATATTCCTGAACAAGTTTAAATTGGATGAATCAATAGAGACTCACTGTACGTATCTGACAAAATGAACAAACCTTTTGCTCCTTGTATTCAGCATATTCAGGGATGAATAGAGCAAGCTGCTCGTTGATGCCACGTTCTTGTAGGTATTTTTCGAATTCATCTTGGACTGCAACATCCAGAGTATCAAACTTCAGAGAAACTGTAAGACACCACCTTGACACTGAAAGATATCCACTCACATGAGGACCAAGATAGAGTCCCCGCCGCTTCCAGTCGGACTCCGCCGTCAATTCAGTACCTAGTCTGGCATCGGCATAGTAGGCAATGTTGTCGACAATGAATTGTCCTTCCTGGCAGACCATGTCCACATTTATGCATCCCGTGCCCGAAGTCTACATAAAGCCATCTCAGCTAAACATATTGAAAATGCGTGCAAAAACATACCTTCGTGATGGACAGGGATGTCCGGAGAGGGTAAGAATGGAATGGCTCCTGCTCAGCCGCCGCCTGACTTTCACCTTCGGCATCTTCAAACTCGCTTTCCGGTTCGTTTTGGATATCAGCGATAGAAAACATCAACCGAAGACTAGCGAACAAATTCAGCACCAAAGCATCGACTTGCACACTCCACTGAAGAACATACTTTTCATTGCCAAACTTCCTCGTGAACGTGATTTCGTCATTTCCGGCAGTGTCCTCGAGCTGAGGGCAAAGGAATTTCCGATGGTCAGATACGCCACAGCGGGAAGCCATATATGCAAGAACCAAAAGCGTTCGCACCTGCCAGATGCCTGACTCCCTGAAAGCCTTCAAGAACTCCGGCTCCGTGCCAGCAAGACCAGCGTTGGCTTCTTTCTCGTATTGAATCTCCTCTTCCAACTTTTTCGCGAGCGTCACGTCCGCTAGACCAGAGACGTAGGTCAACCAAGACATCAGAGCAACATGATTTTGCAGTCGTTAACTTACAGGTGCCCTCCCTCAGTGTCTTTGCGGACACGGAAAACGCGCGCCTGCTTGCAAAGGCGTTGGGGACGGAAAGCGGTCTGAGAGACAGAGTGCGGAGGCTAAGCGGACGGGAGAGGGTCTGCGCAAGTATGCGACGAGAGGCGACGGAAAGAAGAGGGCGGAATGCTGCCGAGACCATTTTTCGGATGTTAGTGTTGCGTTTCAAGACAATTTAAAAAAAAAGTTTCGCTGTTTATGAAACCGTTTATTTGATCCTATTTATCCACATGTTAAATTGGCCAGCCAACTACATACTAAATACAGGCTTTCACCGGCCAGTGAGACAGCACCAGCCAGTGAGACAAATGCTTTTTTTACAACAATGAGAAAGCGGACACATTCGGAGTTTTTTTCAACCTCGAGATACTTAAACTGGCCTACTGTATGCCTTGTTGCATACCTGTACGTCAAGTGAAGGATGAGGTAGACATGGTATTGTGGACAGAAAACCAATAATTCGTGAATCCTGACATGAATTCTCTATTGATATTTACTTTTCTCTATGGAACATTATTTCAGACACCTGAAAAGGCCATTCATAAATAATAATGCATACATCTGAGCGACGAAGAGGTCATATTCTCTGCAGGATGTGGGCGAGGATCAGTAATCTAAGCGAGTGGTCACATCACACTTGCCATTTTTGTCAAGCATGCTATGCGCAGTTACCCATCCTCGACAAATTAGTACCTTCGATGCCGAGATATGCAAAATCCCAAAGCCGGAAGAAAGGGAGAGGCGTGCAGCTCGTCAACGGCATGCTGAGGCGCTGGCATCATGGAAGGCACGTGAAGATGAGCGTCTCACACGCAACAATGCACGTCGAGAAGCTCATCAAGAAGCTGTCAAAGCCTGGGAATCAGAGCGTGATTTCGCAAAGGAAAATG
>JACXWH010006310.1:0-10166 GCA_018093805.1 Macrocybe sp. IBSDJ1 | reverse complement strand
TGAATTCAGCAGCGATCTTGGAAACCGAATTGCGGATGAGGTTGTGGATTCCATTGTATGTTACTCTATGGTGCGGAATCGTTTGGGACATCGAGATCAGTAGAGATAAATTAAGGGGCCCAGACTCGGAGGACGTCCATGTTTGTCACGTGATACTACAGTAACAACCACTAGCTGCGTGACCATCAAGTAAATTACTCGAAGTAAAGGTGAGTAAACGAGCTTTTTCAGAGGCCTCTGAGCCTCGAAAGTCACACATTCTCATCTGGCTATGCCAGAAAAGTCGGCCGCGCCACACCCGTTTGCCCCTGGCTGCACCAGAAGCCAGCTGCACTGCACTGCGGTCTCGATTTCGTCTATACGCACCTCGCCACACTCCTTTTCCATGCACATGCTCTAGATTTCATTCGTCACCCGCTGATGTGCATATTGGCAGCCTTGCCACTCTCCTCTTTGCCTGTGTCTGCCTGATCAGTCTCCTCTTCACATCACTTGTACATCACACTTGTCATCTCTTCATCATTGTCTCTATAGGGTGCTATTGATCTAGCAGATGCCCTATAAAGAACGCCCTGATGATTAGGAGCGGACAAGTTTTCCTTTGACTTCCACTCATAAACTCAAGCTTTTCTTTTTGCGAAACTATCTATGACATCTACAATCTCATACTCATGGTGTTACGATTTCCAGGCTTATCATTATCTTGATGACAGGCACATGACTCAAGAATCACATGATGAACACGTGACATGAAGCATGACATGACAAGCAGGATGCAATGTGACAACTTGAGACAACCCTATAACAACGATGCATCAGCACTGACCAGGGCATAGGGTTATTATGCAGCATCTGCAGGATACCATGAGGAGCATAGTCAGATTCTTACTCATTCAACTTAGGGTCAAGGGCTTCACATAACATGAGGATAGCATAGTCATGGTCTGTGCTCAGGTACTGTAGCATATAAATAGATAAATTATGTATAGTAGGACTCAGCTTCGAGCTGGCTAATCTTTAGCATTCTTCTCCCTGCCTCTCATCTCTAAATTAGCTAAGAGTGACCTGCACACAGAATTAGTTTTGCATAGCATATTGCTGGCAATGCACCCACTGAAACTGAACATAGCTTGGCTTCTCCTCTTGAAGAAACCAGGACTGTGGCTGAGGCCTGCTAGGATATTATCAATGCCAGTGTCAGGAACAACTCACTGGCTGGGACCATCTTGGATCAACTCAAGGAGGCTAGAGTTTCTCCTGACATTGCTTGTGAATATATTGAACAATTCAAGGAGCAGCTTGCACAGCATGGAGGGAACACTGATCCAGACACTGAAGAAGACATTGATGGTGCTGGGGGCACTGATAAAGGAGAAGCGGCTGCTAAGCTTGTTGACAATGTGGCCTGGGCCATTTTCTGTGAACAGTTCAGAGGACCTGATCTCAAGAATACTAGGGTTGACAAGGACCAATTCCTGCATGGATTGGACGAGATCCTCAAGGCTCAGAAGAACAAGGATACTCTCCCTGACTCTGTGCTTGCTATTGCCCCTCATCTTGCCAAGTTGGTGTCCTGCAGTTCTTCCAACCCTCATCTTGCTCGAACCCTAGAGCTTTGTCATGCCTACAATAAGTCAGAGTATGTCCATGAAGTGATCGTTTCAAAGATGCAAAACTCTGTCATTATCAAGCCTCTTTCAGAAAGCATCTGGAAGCTCATCATTCAGGATAAGTACGTTGACTTCTCAAAACTCTTTGCTAAACTCAACAGAGGCTATGACCTCAAGGACAGAGTGACTCCTTTTGTACCAGGTTTCAAGCTCATTCACAAGGGGCAGCTCATCTCTAAGCGAGCAATCCAGACCAAAGCAGAATGGCCCCACATGTTTGATGCATGGATGGCCAGGGTGGTTAAGCTCTATACCCATCATGACAAGGAACTTCAAGTTTACCAATGGGTGGTGCAGCAGCTTTTCTGGCATTGCATGGGAAAGCTGCATATGGCCATCAAGTTTGATGAGGAAATCAGGGAAAATTATGCAAAGTCCGCTTCCTGGCTTGATGATGGCTTATGATTCCCATATTCAGACAAATGGCCAACAGCAGCAATCAAGGACAGGTTGGACACAATCAGCAAAAATCGGAAATGAGGAGACCGAGAGGAGAGACATTATGCAAGAACTGGAACAAGGGGAAATGCACAGATCCTTGTCCATATAGGCACAAGCATTCTTGCTGAATCTGTAGTGAGCAACACTGAGCCAAGGATGTTAAGCACTGCAATATCAGATTCCAAGGAAAGAGGGTGGCAGGAAATTGAAAAAATGCATGCAAGAATGGTGGAGGCCATAAAAAGGCCAGTCTCAATTTGGGGGATTGAGAAGTAGAAAGCAGAGGATGATACTAGGGACCCTTGGTATTGACAAGGCTTTGTATGGTCACAATCAGCTACAAATACTATCTCTCCTTCTGCACTTTACACTGAGACAGCTGATCTACTGCCTGCTCCTCTGCAATATCTCTTGAATGATGCCACCTACAACTCTACCCTGTGGCATCTGGGCAACATGGTCAAGGTTGATACACCCTTCAATGTTGATTGATTTGAACTCCTGCTCGTAGACCACCCAAATCAACTGTTCATAAAGTCCATGATGTGTGGACTGTGGGAGGGCTTTTGGCCTTTTGATGAAAGCAAGTAGGCCACAGAGGAATGAGAGTTCTCTGGCAATTACAGAATAGAAAAGGAGGATCTGATAGTGCTGTGAACCTTCCAGGACTGCAAGGTTGAAGCCTGGAGATGGTCAAATGCATTGACATTGAGCACCCTCTGGCCTGGGATGAAACTGTCTCCAATGTTCATCATTTGGCAGGGTGGCAAGCCACGCATGGTAATGGACCATTCTGCATCTGGACTTAACACAGGAATACCTCGGGAGGAGGCACATGTAAAGTATGATGACATGCAGACATTCGGCCAGGTTTTGCATGACATGAAGAAAGAATACCTGAACTGAGACATCATATTGTTCAAATCTGACATGGCTATGGCTTTCTTAAACTTACCCATGTATCCATTGTGGCAATTACAGCAGATCATGGAGGTTGATGGCAAACTATATATCATGCATCAACTGGTATTTGGTAATAGAGCTTCTCCAAGATGCTGGTGTGCTGTTTCAAGTCTCCTGTGTTGGATTGCAGTCAAGAAGCTCAGAGTGGAAGGCTTGCATGTCTATATGGATGACTTCTTTGGCTGGGATTTCACAGAGCACCTCACTCGTTTCCATGGTATTGAGTGCCCACAGCAGCAGGTCTAGCTGTTGACCCTGTGGAAAAGCATCAACTGCCCTTTTGAGGACAGAAAGCAACTGCACAGTGGCATTCTTAAGGTAATCAGTTTCCGGATTGACTTCCAGCAGAGTACAATTGCACTCGAACTGAGTGCTATCATATCTTTGGTCGAAAAGATTTAGAGTTTCTTGGAGATGGAGAATAGGACACCCTCATTGCAAGAGTGGCAAAGACTGGCAGGACGTATCAACTGGGCATTGAATGTACTCTCCTGGGAAAGGCCAGTGCTCATAAAAATGTACTGAAAAATGAGCAGGAAGCAGGTCAGCTCTGCAGGTATTCTGATCAATGTGACAGTACACTCAGACCTATCCTGGTTGGCAGACCTCATTCCCAAGTGCATTGGGGTTCATCTCATCAGCACCGGCACATGGAAAGATGCAGGTGCAGATGTTGTTATGTGGACAGATGCGAGCCTCAACAAGGCCTTAGCCTTTGTCTTCACTAATAAGGGATTTGTATATGAAATTTGGGCACCACTTCCAGAAAAGAAGGTGGATATATTTTTCCTGGAACTGAGTGTGATTTTCTCTGCAATCTTTCACATGGGTTCACTGAAAACACTTCTGAGGCGGGTGCTCCTCTTCTCAGACAGCCTCAACTCAGTTTCAGCCTTCAGTTTATTATCCATTTCTGAGGCAATGCATAATGGCCCACTTTTAGGAGTCACAGAAATTGTCTTGCAGTCTAGGATGGACATCTGTGTGTGATACATCAAGGGGAAATCTAATACATGCACTGATATGCTCTCATGCTGTCTCTTCCAGGAATACTCCCAGTGCTTTCCTGCAGACCAAATTTATTCCTTCGAGCCAGCATAGGAGCTGTTGCCATGTCAATGGAAGAATTGCTTCTAAAGGCCCTCGGCCCTAGGAATTTTTGCATGGCTTATAAGCCCCTTGGCCTTGATGAACTTGACAATCTGGTGGCCTGCCTGCAATCCAATGCCATCAAAGCATCCACTAAGAAAAATTATGCTACAGAAGCTTGTAGCTATATTGCCTTCTGCCTGTGTTACTCCCTCCCTTTAGAACCAACCCTCCAGACTCTCTGCTGTTATATCGCTTACTCATTGAAATTCATCGCATCTGGCCTGAGATACCAGTTGGGAGCATAGCACTTCTTGCAACAGTTCTTTCCTGATTTCAACAATAACAGAGCACATCCCACAGTGCAGGCTACAATCTGCAGCATGAAAAAGACTTGGGCAGATGGTGTGAAATGAAAACTTCCATTCTGTATGGCCCATCTTCTCCTGTTTAAGGGCCAGGCCTTGTGCTCTTAGGTTTATGATGACCTGCTCTTTGCTACCATTCTGGCATGTGCCTTTTATATGTGCCATTGGATTGGTGAACTTATAGTATCAAATGACCTCGAGCTGTGGGACTGGTGAAAAATTATAAAGTGGGGTTCTCTCACATTCAAAAATGGACATGCCAGCTATTTCCTACCATATCACAAAGGGGATCCTTTGTACCGGGGAAGCCCAATCCTTTTCATGAGGCAAGCTCATGCTGACCCTGTCCAGCTTCTGTGAAGATACATTCAGTATTATGATACGATCCATGGTCCAAGAGTGGCTTTGTTCCTGCATGAAGATGGTTCTCTATCTCATTGGGCATGGTTCGATGCCAGGCTGTTTGCTGTCTTGCCTCAAGATTATGGCAGTTACTCAGCTCGGGCCGGAAGGGCAACCTTTTATGCTTCGCTGGGATTGCCTTCTGAAATTATACAGGCACTCAGGTATTGGTCATCTAGCACATGGCTGATCTACATCAGGGAGAACCCTGCCATGCATGTGGAACAACATTTGGCTTGTGATCACGCTCTTCCTCATTAACCTGCTCCCCCTCCTGGTTTTTCTCTGAGGCTCCTTGCTTACATCATTTTGCACTGCCGCCACCCCTACATACATCATTCATGCCTCAATGGCCCTCTCGCTTGGTCACCTTTCTCTTTTTGCTCAATCATTATTTGGAGAGCATCACATGGTGCTTTCCGGTTTTGGCCTAAGCTTGAGTGAGCAGCAGAGGTCAAAGTAAAGGTGAGTAAATGAGCTTTTTCAGAGGCCTCTGAGCCTCGAAAGTCACACATTCTCATCTGGCTATGCCAGAAAAGTCGGCCATGCCACATCCATTTGCCCCTGGCTGCACCAGAAGCCAGCTGCACTGCACTGCAGTCTCGATTTTGTCTACATGCACCTCGCCATACTCCTTTTCCATGTGTATGCTCTAGATTTCATTCATCGCCTGCTGATGTGCATATCAGTGGCCTTGCCACTCTCTTCTTTGCCTATGTCTGACTCATCAGTCTCCTCTTCACATCACTTGTACATCACACTTGTCATCTCTTCATCATTGTCTCTATAGGGTGCTATTGATCTAGCAGATGCCCTATAAAGAATGCCCCAATGATTAGAAGTGGACAAGTTTTCCTTTGACTCCCACTCATGAACTCAAGCTTTTCTTTTTGCGACCTGCCCGACCCTCCCTGGGATTGGATAATATGTCTTATTTAGTGTTTATTCATTTTGCTGGCTGTAATTACACATTTGTACAGACTGAGCGAGGGCCCTCTTGCTCAGTTGCCTTTTTCTTTTCACTCAATCATTATTTGGGGAGCATTACATGGTGCTTCCTGGTTTTGGCCTAAGCTTGAGTAAGCAGCAGAGGTGGTTTTGTACATGTACTGTTCAGGGCCAGGAAGTCAGCCACCTAAGATCAAACCCAATATATGAGCCCTCTTCCCTGCTCTTGCTGTAATCCTATACTTTCAAACTGTTCACTAGTATCACACATTCATAATTCTGCTTGATTTATATTTTTAAGAAGTGTCTCTGAAGAGCTATGAATTTTTTTCTGCGTAGTGTTTGAATTTGAGCCCAGACTGTGAAGTCAGTCACAGCTAGTCACAGTGCCTGTATCAGCCCCCTCCCACTGCCTGCTGCTGCTCATTCACACCACAATGTTGGAAATCATCATCAGTATGTTTTTCACTACAATATCAGGCAAAACAGCTATCTAAATTCTAGTTTTACATGGTGGATCATAACAAACTGCAGCAAGAATCTCAATTGTACTGTCCTGCCTTAAGTTTACCTTGGATGCCTCATTTACAGGCATGTTTGGATGAGGATGCTGCTCAGCAGGTTCAGCTTGGTGTTTTTGAATGATAGGGCAAGGCTTGGGTCTTAGTTTGGGGGGTTCTTCATAAGTGGATTCAACTAATAGATTATCAGACTCATCCGACTCTGTTTCAGGCAATTGATGATGCCTTCCTCCACTGGCTTTCCTTGTGCCCTTCTCTGTGGCCTTCTTCATCTTATCCTCAGCCTTTTTGCTCTTCTCCTCCTCCCTTCTCAAGGCCTTTTGCTAGTGCTCTTCCACTTTTTAGTGCTGTGACTTGGCATGCTCCTCAGCCTTTTGCTGGTGCTCTTCTGCTTTCTGGTGCTGCAACTCTGCATGTTCCTTGGCCTTTAGCCATCATGCTTCATCTTGTGTATGCTTTGCTGCAGCCTTCTTCTCATTCTGCAACCATGTCATCTCATCCTTGTAGGTCTTCTTCTGCTTCTTGAGAATTGGTGCTGCCTCATGAAGCATTTCCTTCCATTTCTGGGCCTATTCAGCATAGGCCAATTGGGCAAGTGACTCTTTGCCAGTCAAGTGATGTGTGCGACCACTACCATCGATCTGTTTTGGCTTCAACTGCCTTGCATACAGCTGCTGATGCAGTCATTGATTTTTAGAGTCCATAAGCCTCTTGTGTGCATAATCTCATTGTATCTGTATCATTGCAGCAGCTAACAGAGTGTGCAGATCTTCATTCTCCTGTCAGAGAACCTTTCATGATGCATGGAATGGAAGAGGAGGAGGAAGACCAACAAGCATATATTGTGTTGGCATGCCAGGAGGCAGTCTTCTTGTTAGGCTAGACAAATCTCAAAAGGACTAGGCTAGACGAATCTCAAAAGGACTCAGGCAGACTAAGTGTGAGAGTGGTCTTGAGACGATGGCAAAAGGAATATTAAGCCTAGTGCTACTGGTACATCTGGAAGTCCTTATATACATTACAGTACTCGAGCACAGACCATGGGCTATGCAATGCTATAGACTGCAGATGAGTAAGACTGGAAGTGAAATGACTCAATAGCTGCATGCTGCACAGCATGATGGGGGAGATAAGGGATATGGGAAAGATAAGATAAGAAATTGAATGGTCTTTTGGGTGACATCCATAACACTTCTGGGGGTAGACTCAGTAGCTGTAGAAATTGTTGATCTTTGTGCATCATCAACAACTTCAACATCACCTGATTCTGATGCGATAGGAATAAGCAGTGATGGAAGAGTAGTGGGAAGAGGTTGGACAGCTTGAGTTGTTGTATTCAATGATGGCACAAACATATTGTTCAGAATTGCATTTCGATCCAATGGCCATATTCCTATCTTTGCAAATGCTAACTTGATGGTGGTCTCCTTGAATGTGCATGATCTGGCATTTGCATAGTATTGTAAGAGGTTGTTTTTTGTGATTGGGATATTATTGCAAGCTGCTTGCAAGACTTTAGCATTCCAGCATGAGGCTAAGAGAGCAAATACACCAACATCACATGGCTGGAGTGTATGAGTTGTGTGTGATGGAAGGCAGACCATGATTATCCTTTGTTGCACAGCAAATTTGCAGAATCGATACATGCAATGGGAATTGTGTCTGTCGAGGATCAAAAGATGGTAACCATCTGTTCTATTTCATTTAGCAGACATCAGATGGAAGTCTTTCTCAAGCCAGAGGCTTCCAAGCTCCTGATCTGTCCACCCTTATTCTGAAATAGAGATACTATGAAGAAAATAGTAAATGAGTATCACTCGCATGTAAATCAAGCAGTAGGTGGGCAGACCTCACATTACATGGATTGTTCTGTTCCTATTCCAGATTATAGTGCTTTGCCTGGAAAATGATGCAAGGTGGAAGTGATGTTCCATCTGCACATACCATTTCAAGGATTGTGACAAGCTCGCGATCGCCTGCTTCAATATGCTGCACAGATTTCTGGTTATAGTCAACCAATGCTGCAATCTGTTTACCAATTCCCAGCTGGATCCCTTTTTCATCCATATTGTATATATTCTTAGCTGGAATTTGGTATTTGATGATAAGTTCTTCTACTATGTCAAAAAACTCTTTCACAGCAGTAGGATTTAGAGCTCATGCATGACACTCTTCTCAGCTTTGGGTATAACAAACAGTGAGTTCTGGATGTTGTTTTCTAAACTGATTATACCATGAAGCACCAATGTCCTTTTTGCAGATGTCAGACACATGATCATGAAGAGTCTGTGGTGTAACTGGAAGTCCCCACTGGCCCATTTCTTTCACCCACTTGACAAGAACTTCCTCCTCAGCAGGATTAAGCTTTTGCTGATGTGCATGAGCAGTTGTCCATGTTGGAATGCCATTAAAGTGGTCATTGAGTGTGCTCTAGGGTACTTGATAAATGACTGCAGCCTGGCATATAGAGGTCTCTTTTGCACAAACTGCTATGAGGGTGAGCTGAATATGTTCTTCCTGTGTGAGTTCCTCAAGGTTGATTGTGCTTGAGCTATTGGAAGGCATGACAGGGAGTAGTTTAGCATACTTCAGCTACAGAGAGCATCTTTTTATTTTGCCTCATGGAAACCTCACACCATTAATACAAAATATAGTTTACATCAATAAGATCCCATGACCGAAAGTGGTGGGATGTCAGGGGGGAGCATGGTCAGACCTGTAGGTAGTGTTAGTGGAATGTCAGATGATACTGTCAGATTACAAAGTGCCAATTGACATACTGGGTCCAGAAATACCATATATCCCATTTCTCCAGCCTTTTTAGATTGTATAAACTCTGTACAGATGGTTGTTTTCATGATCCCTCATCATCATTCAGAAATTTGCCATTTGATGATCTTGCAGCATGAAAAGTGCTTGGTTTGCTGTCAACTGCTTGTAGGATCAACAAAAAAATTCTAAAAAATATGCAGAGTACAGGAAAAGTGACGTTAGGATAGCACATAACTCTATAAGAGGACATGGGACCATACCTTGTGTTACAGACATCACCCAAAGGACCATTCATTTTCTTATCTTATCTTTCCCACATCCCTTATCTCCCCCATCATGCTGTGCAGCGCGCAGCTATCGAGTCATCCCACTTCCCTAGTCATCCTGAGTCATCTCCTTCCAGTCTTACTCATCCGCAGTCCACAGCATTGCGCAGCCCATGGTCCGTGCTCGAGTACTGTAATGTATATAAGGACTCCCAGATGTACCAGTAGCGCTAGGCTTAATATTCCTTTTGCCATCATCTCAAGACCACTCTCGCACTTAGTCTGCCCGAGTCCTTCTGAGATTCATCTAGCCTAACAAGATATTAAGCCTCATCGAGACTTGCTCAGACTCACACACACACCACATCATGCTTTATCAAAGACTTGATCAACATTCGACGACAAGCGGTCGCCGACCCAGTNACATTCGACGACAAGCGGTCGCCGACCCAGTGAGCACTAGCACGAGCGACGAGAGCACTTGGCTCAGAGAAGTAGACCAGACATTGCAGTCCATGCCATTCGCAGAGACAGTCCACGCCACCCGCAGAGACACTAGCAATCCAAACAAACGAAAGAGAGAGTGCACGCCTACACCAAGTAGCGACGATGAAGAGCAGGCATTTCTGAGAGAGTTTGCCTTCACCACCACAGATGAGCCCACTGAGATCCTCAGTGAAGGAGCAGCACAACTCATTGCAGAACTCTTCCTAGAAGGAGAATACG